>JAGTXR010000427.1:0-122659 GCA_022606575.1 Glossosoma conforme | reverse complement strand
TATTCTGAGTATGTCCCCGAATAGCTGCACCCAGGAAGACCTGATGATACGGGGAGTAACGCCATCGACGTCGCCCACTTCTGGGCAGACAGGATCTGACCTGTTGTTTCCGACACGATTTTATATATAGATATATATATATATATATATATATATACTAAGCTCTTATGCACTATAATAAGTGAATAGATCGAGTAGTTCGACTCTGGACACTCTCTTCACACTCCGTTGGCTGCGATTACTCTCAGAGTTGTCGGACAGTTTCGCTGTCTGAGCGTTGCAAACCTGACTGCTAGTTCTGAATCATAGTCCACAATGGACATCTCCAAATCCAAGAAAGGTTTATCCACATCTTTGCACCACATCAAAACAAAGATGCCTTTTTGCATACAAGCTCGTTATTTATGCTTATATAGGAGACTCAGAGCTCTTTCGAATTCACTTTGTATATGAATTAATATAATTATTAACCGTTTTCGGAAACAGATATTCGGGGGTGTGATGAAAGGCAATTAATTATGCTCAATGGAGCTGTTTGAAGAGCATGTTTCGTATATGTTACCTTCAATAAATAAGGAAAAAAAGTAAGCAGTATACTTGGAATATTTTCTTAAGAAAAAACTTATTTAAACTTAACTTAAAATAAAACCACGACTCATAGACTTGTACTTGATTATGAAATATGTTTTGATTCAGATTGTCTAATTTTATAAAGACTTCTTTCAGTATGTTTTACCAGCGGGTATAGCTTAGTCGTTAATTATTTGCTTATCAAACCGAATGTCGTGGGCTCGATCCCCGACGGAGACAAAAATTATATTTTTCAATAGATTTTTAAGCTCTATACTCGTAAATACCCCCGGTCGGTGTGAATTTAATCCTACACTCGTAAATTTTCATTCATAGCGTATCAATCAAAATTGACCTTCATAAACTTCACCATCACTATCACTATCTGTCGAAATTTTCCTGTATGTGTTAACGTAAAAAAAATGTCGAATGATTTTCACGTATGTGAATCCACTATATAAATTTGATTCAAAAACTTTAAATAGGAAAATATATTACAAAAAATATTCATTATCATCATCGGCCTGTGTCTGTCCGCTGTTGAACGCAGGCCTCCCGCATGAGTCTCCATCCTCTTCGATCCTCCGCCTTACGCATCCAGGTCACTCCCGATATTCTTCTTATATCGTCAGTCCATCTTGTAGAGGTCGGCCAATGCTTCGTTTGCCAGTCATTAAGCGCCATTCCAAAATATTTAAAAATGCTTATAGTTTAAAAATCGATTCGAAATTCACTAAAGAAACGACACCTCAAAAAAAATTATGTCCTATTATTTATGATATATAACTTAGTGATATAAAAAAAGGACATTTAAGCCATTATGTTTAAGAAGAAGTACGACAATGATGAAAAAGAGATTAGATGATATTTTTAACTGCTTTTGTAATTCATTATTCACGCGGAGAACTTCTATAGCCCGGGTCGACTTTCTCTAGTTGTGTTTCAAAGTCCCGGTAAGTAGTTATACTCCCGCTCAGTACATTTAATCGTATCTGTCCCAGTTCCCGCGCAACTTTTATCTCCATCCATCTGACGAGTCCCCCCTTGCGCCGCAAAACAACTCACAAGTCGGGAACTGGCCCGCTTTATTAACGACCTTTTACCTTTTAATAATGTATTGTGCGGAGCGCTGAGAGACCCACTGGAAATAGAGCCAAAACATTCATTTATCGTTATCTAAATAATTAAAATGTATAATTAATATTACTATTTATAAGCCCCTTTTGTTCGCATCAGATAATCTAAATACTCGGTGTTTTGGGATTCGACTTCTTCTTCTTTGTGTCAGCGACGTCAAATTATTTTTTCACAGTATCTGGCAACATCGATAGCTCGTGTGTTGCCCAGCATTAGTTCCTGTGATGTGCAGCTTGTTGGGGACATCGAGCAGGATTTTAGGTGTGAGGCGGTCTGCAGGTCTCCACAGTCGCACAATAGTGTCTCTCCCCACCGCTCGAGGTTGTTCTTTGTTTTACCAACTCCGGTTCTTAATCTGTTCAGGGATTTCCAGGTCAGCCAGTCATGATTTTTGCAAGTTGGGAGGCCTTCCTTTGGAGTAATGATATCCTCTTGTGCGATTTGTTGCCAGAGCTGGAGTCTCCCATTTTCAGGGCCGAATGTGAGAGGTTGTGTGGATTTCAGAAAGCTGCTTCGTGACTTCAATTTTGGTGTTGGGGGTATCTGATTATACAAGCAGTGGGACGGTTGGTTGATTGCCTTACGCATTTCTTCGGCGCATATGACTTTGCGTCTTATGTTTGGTAGTGCGATACCAGCCAAGGGGTATAGTTTAGAAATGGGTGTTGTTGAGGCAGCCTGTGACGACTCTGCATGCATCATTCAGGGCAGTATCCACTTGATTACAGTGGGCTGATCGACCACACTGGGATTTATTTGTTTTGATAAATAATAAATTGCCGTGAAATATTTTATGGAGAAGTTCCTGGACGTTGTTGGTTTTTTCTATCCATACATTGCTTGAATTCCTGAAGATAAGTCTGACATTGTCTCCAATCTTGGGTTGTCGTTATGCATTCCTGCACTTGGTAGTGTAGCTTTAAGCAGCCAGTCTTCTTGAGCATTTTCTTGAGAGGTTCTCCCATTTCGGTATCTTCTGGAGGCTTGACTACGTGCTCCGTGATATGACATACTTTATTATTGAATATTAGAATTTAACAGAAAATGTTTGTAATTTATAGGTTAGAAAGTTATGACGAGTCGACGAGTTTACATTTTTTCCAGATTATTTATTTTATTGATTCAAACAGTTGTAATTGATGAAAGCATCGATGTTTTTACTGAATTTTTCCTGTATTCAAATATTGTAAGATGATTTGAAAAATTATAGAAAATATGTATGTTTGAGTTGTTTTAATGAATTCAGTGAATAAATACTAGCTGAAACGGATTTATGGCAGTTTAATTAATTTCAATGGGAAAATTTGCTTTGAGGTACAAGTAATTTGAAATACGAGCAAGGTTGCGGAACGAATTAAACTAGTATGTCGAGATACCACTGTATATTCAAGCAAAATGAATTTTCTAGAAGTGTTGTAAGTAAAATTATCCCATTTTAGTTAAATACGAGCTTATTATAAAAAAAGTATACAACTTTTGTTTTCACTTATAACTGTCTAGGAAAAGCAATTAAACTAAAATAAAAATGCAGAAAAATATATAGGTATATTAAAATGGTAATGCAAATAACAAAAATAAAAATGCAATGCTAAAATTTCCAGAATAAAATGAAAAGAGAGATTTAAATATCCCCATAATGGAAAAAAAATTGGAAGCAAAATGGAATGCAGAAATCTAATTCAAAACACAATTCATATCCGAACAAAATGCAATTTTATTTGCTTTGACATAACCGTACGTCTAAAATTAATATAAAAAACAACTGTATGACAATAATATTGAAAATAATAAATAAAGTAGCAATATGCAAGATACATTTAAATGATAAAGTAATGTTCCATAATTTTACATTATTTTACGAGTATTTATAAATTCATAAATAAAAATGCCAATAATTCAAAAAGATGTGAAATAATTTATAAATTATCTTATATTTGCTATATCTCAAAGTTGCAATTAAATTTTTAAGAGCTCTATTTGAGATTTCGGAAAGCATCTGTGTAAATCTATCGGTTGATTTAAATAACTCACCCTCGGCATACAAAATTTTCTAGTAATGTATTTATTAGATTCGGTTTGTGATATAATTTAGTACGTGTACGAGCAGCAGACAACTCTGGGGCAGTATCAGTAGTGGTTCGGTGGTTCGGTGGTTCGTGGGCGAGTGGTCGATACCCGGGTAATGATGTTTGAGGTCCGCCCCAGAGACGGATATTCCTTGGACCGAGTCGAGATCCGCCGGTGCGCGGCAATGGGCCCATAGGTTCGATACCCACCGCCGCAACCATCAATTAACCGGTTACCCTTTTTGGGGCCTTTGGTCAATCACCTATATTCCTTAAAAAGATTGATTTTCCTTCCAGAACTAGTTTTATTTTAAGAAATATTGAAGTGATGAAGAACTCGAGTAGTGATAAATTCTGCAATGTCTTAAATTCGTTTTTGCAATGCATTTCTCAGTATTAAACTATGGGGCAGAGATGTTGAATTTAAGAAAAGGCCTTAGTCATAAAATACAAGTCATCCAATGGCCCCACGGAGAGATCCATGAGAGGAGTGTTTCCAAAATATAAATATAATCGTGTCAGAAACAACAGGGTCAGATCCTGTCCGTCCAGAAGTTGGCGACGTCGATGGCGCTACTCGCGGCCATCATCAAGTCTTCCTGGGTGCAGCTACTCGGACATAGCGCACACTCCAGAAGGTGTGACAGGGTCTGCTGCACGCCGCAGTTACATTCAGTTTGTTCGTTGTATATACGAGTATTCCAAACGAGGATACCCAAAGAAGTACTCGAGTAGAAGACGTTGCCAAATGAATAGGCACACTAAATGTCAAAAAGGAAATGTATGTTTAAGAAATGGAGTGGCACTCAAGAACTGGAAATAAAGCGTTGACCAAACCTTATTGGGATCAGGTATAATCCTGAAGGTGGAGGAATAAAAGTGATGGACATAACTGCAGAAGGTTTACGTTCAACAGTGGAAGTAGATACGCTGATGATGATGTGATATTAAATGATTATTTATTTGCTTTTTATAAATCGTGCAATTCATCCGATGTCATTGTATCCAGTACAATGGCATCGGATGTTTAATATTTAATTATTAATGATTAAGGCATTATTTTTTTCTTTATCAAACTACACCTATTTAGCAGGTGTGTCCATTGTCACTTAAGTGTGATAATTATTTCATTAACATCCTCTGCTAAAGTTTTTTCGTTTAATAACTAATTTTTGATTTGGTCTTTAAAAGACATATTTCAGTTTTTTTAGATTTTGACGATCGACAATTTTTGATGGAATTACATAATGAAGATTTTTAGTAAAAAATTTTATGATTTTTTTTAGATATTTGACAAAGTTGTAAAAAATGTGGAGTCTTAAATAAAATAAAACATTTTATTTTCACATTGTGACTTTTATTTAGTGACACAGAGATCAAGCCGTTAGATAGGTCTATTCGCCGTAAGGTGTAAGTTAACATGATCCGGTAGGTGACGAGCTAACTAATGACATCTCTTCAGTCTTCTGCATGCGTTTGCATTCGCGGAAGGCCTCCACGGGGGCGCGGGAAGATGGATCGCAGCTCGGGAGGGTCCGGGGGCTCAAGGGGCGAAGCGCCCGCTTAATTGATGGCTGCGGTGGTGGGGATATCGATCTCTGCAATACAGACCGAACCCACTCCATACCCTTGACCGGCGGCCTGTTCGATGTTTTCAAAAGCATTGACTTGAAAAGGTATAGATGTAGGATTGTACATTATAGATATACATAAACTAAAACTAGATATGTTATTTATATTTTTACTTGTACTTTTGTGCACGTTGTAACTGATGATATTTTGATAGATCGCGAAACTGCATTAATCTAGCAAATGAAGCAGTGCTCATTGTGATTCATGTTAAGACTTGATATAAAATTCGTATCTATTTATTAATACTCGATTATTATTATTATTATTATTATTTTTTAATTTTATTAATGGCCTAGGCCAATACATACGGTTTTAAAAAAGAAAATACAATAAATGAAATGTTAAAACAGAACAATATAATAGCTAAGACAGTACATTTAGACAAAACATGAACATGAGTAAAAAAACAGATCTAGTACATTAGTAGAGGGATCTGCGAAATGCTGGAAGGTCCACCCCGAAAAAGTCCAAGTCATTAGAGGAGTTAACCAGTCTACACATTCTTAACATAGGAGAATAGAATCCGTAGTTGGTTTTGGATGTCCTTACATGTAGCAGGTCACTGCCTCTAGTGAACCGGTAGGGAACATTGAACGTAATTTCCTGCAATAATGTCGAGTCATCGATTATGGAGTTCATAATTTTAAAAATAAACAGCAAGTCAGTCACTGTTCTACGTCTCTCCAATGTAGATACATTAAGTCGCCTCTCTATATCTTCATTGGAGTAGCTACCTCTCTTAAGGCCGATCAGTCGTGCAACTCTTGACAAGAAGCGATGTTGGACTGATTCAATCCGGTCGATATGAGTTCGATAGTAGGGAGACCATATAACGCTAGCATATTCTAGCTGCGGACGAATCAGAGAACAATAAAGGACCTTGATGGAGCTCAGGTTTTTAAAATCCTTAGTGATTCTATTGATATAACCTAGAAGTTTAAGGGACTTGTTCACAATACTATCAATATGGTCGTGATCAGATAATTTACTATTTAGGGTGACGCCAAGGTCCTTTATTCAGGAACATGAGAAAGGGCAACACTGTTGATGTTATAATTAAACTTAATAGGATTCTTAATTCTGGTGAAAGAAATAATTTTACATTTATCAATTATTATCAATAAGTAATTATATTAAGACTCTGTTTAGCAAACGCTCGAATATGTCTTAAATACTAGAGCTGCCTTTTGTAAGCTCCCAAGTAATTTTCATATGAAATACACGTACTCGATGCACTTGGCGAGAATAAGACTTGGAACGCGAAAAAGCTGTCGACATATGACAGAACTAAATTATATTATTGCAGGTGGACATTCGTGTGCAAAGGTGTTTAACATTTTGACATACTCGTAGATAATGGCAAATTGCGTTGACCATATGTTTCACAGGAAATCGGGTGAAAGAAATCAGTTGTCGCAGAACAACAAAAACTTAAGCTATCATTATGTTGTTCTCCAGTCCAGAATACTAGAAGACCATCGACCACATAATTTATTTTGTTGAACTTAGTTTTGGAAGCCATCCTGGGTCAATAACATGAAATAGTTCTTGGATATATGTTATAATAGCCGTTTGCTACAATTTAAGGGGAAGTAAAGCATACCATTCATACAATTCATATCTTTGACCGGCCGTTCCGTTCGAGCGTTTGTGTACCAGCCTGCTCAGTACTCAACTCGCTACTTTCTCGATTATTTCGAGAAGTCTTTTCGATTTTCAGCATTTCGATATTTTATGTTGGCAATTAGAGGTGACTTTGTATATCAGGAGGGAGAATGAGATAATACAAAGAATCTGGCATTAAAAAATATTATGGATGGCGGACGATAAAAAATAATGGAGACGCTCACTAGCTAATTAATACATTAGATTTTTATTTTCAAATAATAAGATCTTTGCTTCCAACCTACAATAACTCGTAAGTGGTAAATTTATGTAACAATTACATATTTAATTGTAGTTATTAAATAATAATCAATATGATCTGACAACATTGAAAATAAATCCAAATATATATTTGCATAAAACTGAATGTAAATCTACCAGGATTTTTTTTTATGTAATCGCATGCAGGAGAGCACAGCTGGTAAAGAACAGTGCACTCTATGACGCTCAGCCAGGAAGGCTGGACGCTGCATGCAGGAAACGTGTGTTGTGTCCTGTTTGTTGGAGAGATCCAGGTTGTAGGAAGGAGTAAGCACAGACGCTGGAAGAGAATTCCAAAGCTTACCGGTGGCATTACGGAAGGAACTTTGGAAACTGACAGTTCTTGGTCGACACACATTAATCGTGTATTGATGTTTGGCAAGTGAAAGACGAGTTTTTCGGTTGTGATTGGGTGCAGGAGGAATAAGTTCTTTAACCTTTTAATTGCCGGCAGGTACATGTATGGCGGTACCCAGCACTCCGCGAATTTTACGAGAAAAATAAAACCTTCTAAACATATCGTTATTGAAAGTGTAATAAAGTTTATCTATAAAATTTACCATATAAATAAAGAGCGCGCCAGTCGTGCAGTCATTTATCCATAATCATAAAATTAATTGTTCATTGTTCATTGTTGATTGTTCATTTAAAACGGCGCGTCTTATGACGTAATTTTTGTATGAGTGGCGCTCCGTTCACAGAAAATTATGCGTCTGAAGACGACCAATCTTACGCTTAATTATTAAATTCCTCAAATAATTATTTATTTACCTTGTTTTTACATGGATCACGTAAGATAAGTTCATAACACGATGTACAACACTTATGAATTTCCACCAAAAATTATCGATCGAAAAAATCTAAAAAATATCGAATTTATGTACGTTTAACAGTGCACAAACACAGGCTATAAAGATGCTATGTTACTTCATAAAAATCCCTTTTATATGATTATATTTATTTTAATTTAATTAGTTAGAAATGTGACATACATAATTACGAAATAACACAGCCAATTGATATGCGAATACTCGTGTTTACAAACATGCCATCAGACTTGGGTCTGGGTAGATGTTGACGCTATCGAGTAAATGGTCGATTTGATATGTGCCAGGTAATCATGCCAGAGCACTCTGTTATGATCAGATCAAATAAGGAACATTGCTATATCATCACTTGATGCATCCATGCATGCTGCACCGGTTCTAGAACGTTCGTTCGTTTGTTAAGGTTGATGTTAGGCAGCGATTTAGTATCAACATGACAGATTTCACTGTTCAAACATGAGATTATCGTTGATAAAGTTAAATTAGAACTATCCGGACTCTCAAACAAGGGGTTTTAATATCAGTATTTTTTTAATAAGATAAAATTGATGAAAATTTCAATAATTGAATGTTATTTTAACTTTTAGTATGTATTTGAGGACGAATACCAGATACAAAAAAATCTCGTAGGCTCTACACTATTTAAATATCCTCCTTTGCCACTAAAATAACTTACTTCTTCTTTGTTACACTAACTTTTCCGTTTTTGTCTATTTCTGTATTTTGTTATATATTTCATGTCTGTCATTATTATATTTTTTACTGTCTGTACCAAGTAAATCGTTTTCTCTACTTTATTGTTTGTTAGTACTTCAATGACTTTCCTATGTATTTCTAGTATAATGACTATTATTTTTTCTTATTTGTGGTATCTACTGAATAATACCCTGTTATATTTGTTCCATGTTTGTCATTTTTCTGTATAACATTGTTTTTATTTGTTTTTTTTATCTACTTACTCACGTCTGTCTCTATTCTGTATTATATCACCTGTAATTTTGTATTAAACTTGTAAAATCTGTATATTATTTTGAGTTGTCTGTTATGTCATATATATGTTTAAATGTTTGTAATGTACTCTTTCAATTTGGAACATCTGTTCTGTAAAATAAATTTAAAAAAAAACTATTATATATTTTTAATAATATTAAGGTTATTGAAGATGGTATCCATGGAGATCGAAACATGTAATCGTTTAAAATAAATGTGAATCAAAACTAAATATTTTTAATTTGTAATTTTTTTTTATTAAAGCTAATTTAAAATTATTATATTGTGTATTACTTTATATTTAAGTTAGAGTCTTTCTTATCTTAATATTAGTAAATATATATGTTATGTCTCCTGAACATGTTAAAATAAAATATTCACTATCAAACTCTATTGTATTTCATGTCTTGAGAGTTTTACTGTTGTGGTCATCATTCTTGAAAAATCTACAATAATTTAACTGTCTACTTCATACACTTTATAGAACTAAGTTAGCCAATTCACTACTAGTTACTCATCTAATGAATTATTCAATTGAATTTGACTGCATCTACTCATCACTGTTGGGCTTGTGAAAGTTATTCTGAAAATCAATATATGAGTCAAATATGCAGACTAAGTGCTTGGGCTTTTAAACCTTTAAAATAACAAAGCATGTAGGTTTTTGAAATGCTCATCCCGCATATACTCGTATGTATTCACCTTGAAAAATCTGAGTAATTGGCACTGTAAATACCTTCAACTTTACCGTCTTTATCAACATAATAAATTTCACTCGAGTTCTAAACCTTATAGTAGTCTCTTATATACGTTATTCGAAATGTCAAATTTTCCATTGAAAAGTGTCTATTATAAAATTATACGTTTCTAAGCTCAATAAAATAATTATTCAGTGACAATATCACATTGTTAGCGCAGTAAACGTTATATGAGTCTCCTATCACCAAAGTTAAGCGAAATTAGGTGTCGACCAAAACTTATCTACATTTGTGGCCAATAAAAAAAATTTATACGCATTTACCATTTTCGCTCGTACTTTCGCTGAGAGAATTTATCTTCCATCTCCATCTCTTCACAACCCGTGAAAGCGCTTCTAATCTCTTTCACGGGTTCTTTCTGTGTAGCACTTATGTGTAATGGACACAATTATTCACAGGGGACTCCCACTTGACTTATCAGTTGATAACTGATAATAATCTGAATGAGCGCACCATCAAGGAGACTTAACTGTCCTCCAGTGTGATGCGGGTGAGAGACGGGTTAAGTACACTCCAGACAACATAGAAAAAATCTACCAAAATTAAGTGGCAGCAGTTTGTAGTGACGATATGTTTCAGGCTTAAAATGAAAATGGGAATGAAAAATAAATTAATTTCCACACAAAATTATAGATCGAAAAAATATCGAATTTATATACGTTTAATGGTGTACGGACACAGGCTTTGAATATGCTTTGTAACTTCGTAAAAATCTACATCATAAAACTATTTTTATTTTAATCTAATTAGTATGGAATGTGACATACATTATTATGAAATAATACAGTCTGTTGATATGCGAATACTCGTGTTCATAATACATGCCAATAAGTAATATATGCATTGAATAGGCATGTGTTTCGTTGCCTAAAAGGTTGTGGACTGCTGGTGCTTTTGCAGGGGAGTGAAAGGGATATACCCTCGCGTGCCACGATTCTTACTTTATCATAAGTTAATTCAGACGTGTTAGTCTTCGGGGACGAGGCCCAACACTGTTTGTTGGCAGTACTCACGGGCAGCCGAGCCCATACATACTGGAGCCTAAGATACGGCCGAGTGTCATACCTGTTGACTGTTATGCGGAAAATCGACAGTTCGATACATGTCCGCACATAATCATAAAAATAAAGCCACCTTGAAGGTCCTTCGAGCATATGTAGTTTAAATTTAATCATAAACAAATAGGAAGAAAGACGAAGTGATTTAAATGGGAAGTGTAGTATAAAATATACAATTTAATCAATTTTGAAGCACTTCCAATACAAACGTTTTTTATAGCTATATAATCATTCCTAAGGTTCGAATATTCTATACATATTAACTTCTTGGATTCTTAAAGCTGCTGTGCATCATATAAATGTTTCGACCATCAAAAATAAACATTGGTCACAAAGCACTTAGGACAAAACTGGTATCAGAAATCTTATGAATTGAAATAAATCTCAATTCTACAACAAAATTTTACACAAACTTCTTCGTAGTATCAATCCGGTGGATTGGTTTGCAGCAATAAAATCTTGCATCTCAATCTCCATTATTCTCGATGCTCTGCAATCCTCTTTAGCTCAGCATAAGAGCTACAGCTCATGTCCTCGAACACTTGCTGCAAATACTCCCGTCTAAGGCGCTCTCTACAGTTTCTACCCTCAACCATCCCTTCCACAATGTCGTGAAGAAGACCATCGAGCTCGCCTCTGAGATGGTACACAAACATCATGTAACAATTAGAACTTATACACTCGTTGTTATATAAGCGTATATATTATTTGATAAAATTTATTTTAAATATTTATAGAGGTTGACTTAATAATAAGGCCATTGAAAACGAATGGCGTGCTAAAACCTAAGTAATGAAATTAGGAAAAATATAAATGTTTAATAACTCTGTTATTCTGAAAAATTATCCATTGCAACAAAACCATGACCCACACTGCTTAAATGGTTAAAAAATATATCCTGGACTATCTACTATGGTTGGTGAACCGAAAATCACGATCTGCTCTTACTTGAGCGTGAAATACTAAAGTTTACGACTAAAAACGTATTAAATAAAATACCCGTAAAATTCAGCCTTACTCTTTTTTAGTGTAAGAAAGATGACTTCATCTTTTGCCCTTATTTGTTTATATCACAATGGAGTTTATGCAAAATCCAGCAGTTCTATGGCATATTTGGTATATTGATGTGTTTATTTTGAAATATGATATTATTTTCGTCAAGGAGACAATTTTTCTACTAACGAGCAAGTTATTCTGACACATTTTTTTTTTATGTAATTGACAAAAAAGGGGATTTTAAGGCTTTAAATATACTCGTATAAACCGTAATAAGTTATAAACATTTCTAGCATCTGGGCTATTATGCCAGTCAGTAGATACATACTCGTAGTATGTAGTATGTTCACGGTGATGCTCTTGATGAAGTAATAATTTGGAATAAAATATATACGAGGGTTATCCGTAAAAAATGATTCCAAGTGATTTTTCGCAGCGTAAAACATGCTTAACTCCATGAATGCGTAAATTTTTGGAAAGTTGAGACTTTTACCTATTTTTTTACATAGTCGTCACTGAGGTTCATGCATTTTTGCATGCGGTATACGAGTATACGAGTGCCCGAGTCAAAAAAATCTGCCGCCAAGCCACGCAGATACCTGAGACTCGCTTCTTCCAGCTCTTCTCTATCGCCGAAATGCGTTGATCAGAGACCCGCTTAATGCCTGCCATAGCCCATGAATCAAAATCAGATGCCAAGGAAATAAATCCAGTTAACACCACAATTTCACAGTGAGTTCTCTTAAATGTGGACCTAATACTCGTATATTTAGAAATATAAATAATGCAACGGCAAAGAACCCCCAAATAAAATGTCTCTAACATTAGCTTTTGGTACGTTACTATATGCGCCTGTATAATAATCTACGTACAAACTTTGTGTCTATTTCAAAAGGAAAATAATAGTAAGGAACCATGCGAATGTAAGACAAAAAATCTCCAAGAAGCATTAAGAAGAAGCTTCATTTTTCCTTTCAGGCTTCATGGAGATGTCGAGCAAATGTTTGTCTAATTTTGCAGGTGTACAGTGTTCGCCCCAGCCATGAAGGTTCGCACTTATTTTTCATGAACGCGAAATTTTCTTTTAAGTGTATTTAAGCAAACGAGGATTATATTGAATCTCGATTTTGCTGCGTGGGAGAGCACACTCCAGAAAGCTCCCGAACGCAAATATGTGTGTAAGGACTCCATACATACGCGTAATATCTGTACTAGGATACCCGCGCGCAGAAATGTGCAACCTTGTATACATTCACAAACTTAGGTTTTTTTCAAAGTGCTTTCGTGTAATTTTCAAAATATTTGTTGAATATTATATATTTCGTTAGATTTTCATTGGTGTATGATATAGAAGTGCTTATAATAATATAAATAATAAACCTCTTGAATCTATATCAAAGAAATAATTATTTATGAAATATTCTAATCTCACTACAGGTTTCATATAATTAAACCCTAAAATATATATCCAGTTCGTGCGAAGCTTAAATTTGCCGGCGCGTATAGTTCAATGGTCAAAGCGTTTGCTTTGCAAGGCAAAGGTCGTGGATTCGATCCCCGACGGAGACTTAAGAAAAATATTTTTAATCGATTTCTTAGCTCTAAAATACCTCCATTTGGTATGAATTTGATCCCTCACCCGTAAAATTCCAGTCAAAGCCTATTAATTAAAATTGGTGGTAGTCAACAGTTGTCCCGTGAAGACCACCCAATCAAAGTAAATTCCATTAATAATAAGGATGATGCGTGAATCTCAGGCTGTAGTCTATGACGATGGCGGATCAACACTCCACATGCAGCGCTTAGCCATATGCATCATGGTAAGCGTCATAAAATTCCACAGATGAGACTTCAGAATTACTATCACCATCTGTCGGTATTCTCATGTATGTGATTACATAAAAAAAAATATGATTTGGAATTCTAATATCATTTCAGAGATTGGCTTGTTTTGGACAACTATCTGACAGCAAGAGTTCTGTTTATGCTCTACAAGAGTGATGCTAACTGCCAAGAAAAATACGTCACGTATTATCAGGGTGATCGGTATATTAAACTGTATTTTCTCGTAATATCAACTTATTCCACGTGAGTGAAAACTCATTTTAAAATAGCAACTTTTTTTATTGTTTCAATTCCTGCCAAGGGAAAGGTATTTTCTGGAATTTTATTTGAGTTAAAAAAGATCCCCATGTTGGCCTTTGCTGCAGCACAAGATGGAGGGCGTGTAGGGCTTGTGTGTCGGGGAGAAACGCGCGAATAATGAGACATTTACAACATTGTATTATCGGATTTACACGTCATACAAACATTGATGTAATTCCGTATGAACAATCATCGCGCCGGATCTGGAAAATGCCGCCAGTGTCGTTTACCGGCTTGGTGGAAAAGTGGGACAGCTCCAAATTACATACGAAAAGGTTTAGTTTTTTATTTTCAGAAACATGTTAATAACGGTTAATTGGGAATCATAATGTATCACTACAGAAAAAACTATGAAAAACAATGCTTAATAACGTTAACCAAGACCAAACAGTATTCAAAATTCATTTTTTACTACCCACCACCAGCTTTTAAATATTTTGATATCTATATTTCCTCCTTCATACAAGTGTTTGCTTAGATACTGACATCAGCATGATGTAGTCCTTGCTTTCTGTTACCGAAAACCTCGATATACGATCTTGCGTCTCTTATTTCGGGTCGCTTGTCCTGCATTTAGGTGCGCCGTGTTGTCAGTTTGGACGGTTCCGCTAACGGGTGTGTTAGTTAAAAATACTACCGCTCGTGGCGCTAGCGGAAGCCGAGACAACGCGGAGATCGTTAGTCCCCCCCCCCCTTGAGCGAGACAAGGTCCGCGTTGCGGCTGCGCGGCATGTCATCCTGCGTGGTTGGAAACTTGTAATGTTTAATAAATGTGCTTCTAAAAAAAGTCTTTGTCTGCTGACCTGCTCCTCATCCTGCCCTCACGCAACGTAATAACTCCCCTTTTTGAGAGAGGAGGATGTTAATACTTATACCCTAGTTAGGTAATATTGTCATACATATTGAACTGCCGCTAAAAGGATGTATCAGCTGCTATAATGTTCGTCAGCTGTGTCTCGTAGAACTTCGCCAAGCACATTAAAGTGGTATATAAAGCATATAACAAAATGAATCTAGGTAAATTATAGTAAGAAATTGGTTTCCAATATTTCTTTACAAATAATTGATCACTTGATGATATATTCAACAATTGATACACGTACAAACCTAGAGTGAAAATGAAGACAGTATCTGTCACCAGAGTCGTTCGTCATATTTCACTCGTATAAACATGTAAGTAAAGAACTGAAGAAACTCTCATTGAAAGCAAACATCGGTCTTTTTTATAGTATTAATCCGGTGGATTGGTTTACAGCAACATAATCTTGCATCTCGATCTGCACTCCTCTCGGTCCTCCGCAACCTTCTTCAGCTCAGCATAAGAGCTACAGTTCATGTCCTCGAACACTTGCTGCAAATACTCCCGTCAAGGGCGCTCTCTAAAGTTGCTACCCTCAACCATGCCTTCCACAATGTCGTGAAGAAGACCATAAGACAGTGCTCAACGTAATTTATATTAAAACAAGGTTAAAAAAAACTTTTTAATATTCATCTCAAAATGTATACTAAGAATATACTAAAAGATAATAAGATACTTGAAAAATATATTTTCTGCTTAATGTAACATTGTATTTGTTTGTAACGATAAATTATCTTTACTTTGAGTAATTTTCCATCGATTTCCTTACGATGAAGCCGTTTATTTTCGAGTTGCTACATCTTCACCCCTGCTCTTGATCTGTTGTATCAATTTCATTACGTAAATGTTACATTACATTAATACAGACACAATCAACGAAAATGATCAATAGAGTTATTACGCATTATGGCTCACTCGAGTGTTCACCGGGACTATTTCATCACGGACTTGTAATACATTCCTGGAGTCATGCATTGTGAATTTGTGTACTTAATTTCGTGAAACTAAGAATATCATGTTACTATGTTGGCATTGTTTTTATTTATAGAATGACTATTTTTATTCTTTGTTGGAATGTGATGACATTAATTAAAACAGATGTAGTCTTTAAATTCTTTTTGAATCAACTAAATACATTACTTATTTCGATTTTTTCGATCGATAATTCTGGGTAAAATTCCATAATAACAGATATAAGTAAAAGAATATTTAGAATTTATATATATATTGCAATATATATTTTGGGATAAATTCTAAATATTTTTTTATTAATATCTAAAAAATACTTTTTTACCATATCCGCTACATATTTGGAGCAGATTCTTTTCAGATTCGTTCCATATATGTAACATATGATCACGACGAATTTCCGCCATTAAATTCTGTCAGCTGCCACTGTCCATTTCTCTTTCTAGGACATATATGTACCTAAAGGTCCACTTGGGAACATACATGGTTCCTGACAACCTCTAGAACAGAAGTAGTTGAAAAAAGTTTAGCCGTAATGTATTCGAGGCATATTTTTGTGTGATTTATTTATCTTTTTTTTTAAGAAACCTGGGGATCAGCGCGGCGTTCTCTAGGCCTGGACTATTTGTCCTAAGAGGCGGCTTAACCCATAATATATCTTGTACACATCTTGAACACCTGTATCCTGGTATGGAACCTTCAGTGCAAGAGCCCGTGAACTTACATAGACTGCGGCTGTAGTACCAGAAAAATGTTTTGAATCTTCTTCTTCGTAGTATCAATCCGGTGGATTGGTTTGCAGCAACAGAATCTTGCATCTCGATCTCCATTCCTCTCGGTCCTCCGCAACCCTTTTCAGCTCAGCATAAGCACTACAATTCATGTCTTCTTTTGGTTGTTTTGGTTATCTCAGTATATATCAGTTTTCTTAAGGAAATCAGATGATTAGCTTGATGCTCCCGAGCCTTCGATATTTTTTGTCATTAATGGATAGCTCAACTCTACCGTGGGAATGAATAGAATTTAGATTTGATTAAATCAATATTTAAAAATCTAGCTTGGTTGGGTTTTGAACCGACGACGTCTTACTTACAAACAAACAGTTTTACAACTGAGATATGTAGCTCGGATAAATTTATTAATTATAAACAATTTTTGAATTATAACTCATATAAATTGAATCAAGAATTCATGAATCACTTACATACCTGTATGATAATAATTCAATTATTGATAAAATTTTCAATACCACAGTTCTGTTCGTGTATATTTGTATGAATACGTTGTCCTAACAAGCATTTTTTTTTAATCACAACAGATAATAAGGACCATAATATGTTTCCTCGAAGGTTTGAGTTAGTTCTGTACTATAATTAATACAATTGCATACTAGCGTTTTACAGCTTGTGAAAGTGCGTTTTTTTTTATGTACACACATACAGGAGAAGACCGACAGATGGTGATAGTTATTTTGAAGTCTTATTTGTGGAATTTAATGACGCTCACCATACTGCATATGGCCGATTGGAGATTCACGCATCATCCTTATTATTACAGGGATTTACTATAAATGGGTGGTCTTCACGGGACGACGTATGTCTACCACCAATTTTAATTAATAGGCTATTACTGTCATTTTACGGGTGAGTGATCAAATTCACACCAAACGGGGGTATTTTAGTGGTCAGAAATCGATTAAAAAACCTTTATTTAAATCTCTATCGGAAAATGAACCCACGACCTTTCGCTTGCAAAGAAAACGCTTTGACCATTGAGCTAAACCCACCGGGTATTCAAGCATGAGAAAAAAAATATGTTCCACATCATTCAAAATTAAACAAGTTTCTTATATTTATTTATTATTTAAAATGGATCTTAAAGTACCCAATATTGCATGGTTAGCTAAATCTGCTCTATCTTCTTCATGGACGTTAACTTGACAATCTTCTTCGTAGTATCAATCCGGTGGATTGGTTTACAGCAACAGAATCTTGCATCTTGATCTCCACTCCTTTCGGTCCTCCGCAACCCTCTTCAGCTCAGTATTAGAGCTACAACTCATTTCGTCGAACACTTGCTGCAAATACTCCCGTCTAGGGCGCCCTCTACAGTGTCTACCCTCAACCACCCCTGCACAATGTCGTGAAGAAGACCATCGTAACGCATGATATGACCGTTCCATCGGGCTCGCCTCTCTGACATGGTTCTTACTAGGTGCCTATCTTCCTTGATAATCCTGATAATATTATTATGAAAGTTGTTGGATTGTCGTTCATTTCGGTTGCCATATGCTCTAAATTGGAGCGCGTACTATAAGACCCGCGAAAATATAAATAGAGAGAGACAGCGAGATGACCCCTCAGGTAATATAATAAAATAACGAGCGGCGGGAACATGCAATATAATAATAATAAAAAAATGGCAACTCTCCATCCGGCCCTGGCGGCTTTGTTCGGGCAAGGGCCGCCCGCAAATTGGATGGCCAGGTCAGAGTATTGGCAAAATGACAATTTATTAAACGTATGTGAGTACCGTGAAAAGGAACTGGACAGTTCAGTATAGGCCGCTTGACGAAATCTGGCAAAAAGGAAGTCATATAAACATACGAGAACGATTAATTTAGTTGTTTTTATAAAAATCAGCAGTTTATTTAGAGAAGAATATCAGATCATTCAAAATACAGTCCATACTCCGGGAGCAAAAATAACCATCTTTGCAGCCTAGCGTCTTACCTTTCAGGTAAAATTTATTTCAGCCCGATCGGATATATACATGCCGAATTATGAGTCTCAAGACAAAACGCTCATTTTCAATGCATATATATATTATTTAAGTACATATTTTTTTACGTAATTAATATTATGTTTGGAAAAAGCTCTTGTGTATATATATATATACAGTTGGTACACTGCTTTAACTATGTGAAAACATATGAGGTGAGCCTTCTATCCTTTATTTAAATGAGAGACAAATACTTATATTGTTAGGACACGTTCTTTGGATTTAGCAGAAGGGCATAAACTATTTCTGCACTTTTTGTAAGCCCCCGGACTCTTGCTGTTATAAAAAACATTCAGTAAATCTGCTAAAGAAAACGTTTTCATGGGATAAGGCAAGAATCATGGTAGTTAACAATGTTATATAGTAGCAGTTTGGGATCATTTGTTCACAAATACGGCAGCCATCTTTGGATAAGACCGCTGAATTAATTGTTTAATTATATCAAATCATTTTAAAATTGAGCACTTCGACTTGTATACAATGAAACCATATTGTGTAATCTTCAATCTATGGAAACAAATGTTCATAAGGTTCACTTAGGATTTATTTACGTCACTCACATGAACTCTGCTCTTTTGAACTTTCTTAATTGTTCCTTCAAGCATCAATGTCAAGCCTTCGTAATTCTTTCCGAGAATACCTACTCGGTTGACATACGACGAACCAGAACTATCAATCTATTCAGATCCTACCTAAGTAATACAATATGCATGTTTTGAAATATCAGTATATTAATTTAAAGTATACTATCAATATACTTCATCAGGATTTTTTTTCTTCCACAAACAATCGTGCCAGTGTAGCTCAATGGTCAAAGCGTTTGCTTTGCAAGCCAAGAGTCGTGGGATCGATCCCCGACGGCGATTTTTAATCTATTTCTGAGCACTAAAATACTCCGGTTGGTGTGAATTTCATCCCTCACCCGGAAAATTTAATTAAAAAAAAATTGGTAGACGAACTGTCGTCCCGTAAAGACCACTCATTCATAGTAAATTCCTGTAAACAATAAGGATAATGTGTGAATCTCGGGCCTTAGTCTATGACGTTGGTGAATCAACACTCCACATGCAGCGCTCAGCCCAATGGTAAGCGGCATAGAATTTCCACAGACGAGACTTAAGTATTACTATCACCATCTGTCGGTATTCTCCTGTATGTGCTTACATATAAAATTAAAAAATCTGATTCTCTTCATTTAGAACATTAATAAACACTTGTAATACTCTCAATATACACTCAAAAGCAACTAATTTGCATTAATACTATTGTACGTGTGGATCATATCCAAGCCAGTTAATTAGATGCGTACGACCAATGAGTTCTGCAGGTCCTGTGTGTGTTTAAGTAATGATGTATAAAACGAATAAATGCTCACATATAAAACGGAGTTGTCTAAACAATGATGTTAAGTGTTACTGAATAAGATGTGGGATCGAAATGTCCAGATCTGTGGAGTTTCGTAGTGTCGGGTCAAGGGTCTCCGTCGCGCGCTCTCGTCCGCAATCAAACTGTCGTTTCCGGGCACAGAACTGTGGAACCTCCGCTTATTATTTATATTCGTCCACCGGACACGAACTCTAGCGCGTGCTCTCACCCCGCCCATAGTCGAGGATTTCGATATACGAGTAACATACGTTTTTCGGAAGATTTCATACGTGTCATAGAAAACTCTCATGAATTTGTATCAGACACTTGATATTCGAATACAACTGGGATAGGCAGTATGTACTAAAATAATTTAAGTTAATTTTTAAAGCGAAAATGTTGTAATGTCGAAAAGTTAACGCGTTAACCAATGCAACCTCTCAGGCTTTAGTTATGGCGCAGAGACGTGATATCTAGATATTATATATATAGCAAGTCTGACCCATAAAATAAAGTTCATTCAACGTGTATTTTAAAGAAATAATCCGAAACGAGGATATCCGAAGAAATTGTTGACATTTAGTTCTTTCAGTTGGGATTTTAAAACAGATAACTACGCATAGAATATAAGAATCTCAGAGAGGCCAGCCCAATGGTCACATCATGCGCCACAATTGAGGGTAGAAACTGTAGAAAGCGCCCTAGACGGGAGTATTCGCAGCAAGTGTTCGAGGAGTTGTTGCTCTTATGCTGAGCTGAAGAGAATTGCAGAGGATCGAGACGAGTTCAGATCAAAATACAAGATTTTGTTGCTGCAAACTAATCCACCGGATGGATACTACGAAGAAGAACTACGGGGGTACAATGCTTTAAATTTTTGAATATTAACGTGGTGAGGAAGCGTATAAGCCTATAGATCCCAGGATCTGAAAACTCTGCGCTTGATCGAGAATGCAGCGCAAGACAGATAGACATGGCGAATGTGCACTAGAAGAGTAACCCCAGATAATGGGAAATGGCGAAGCTAAAAAATGAGTCATGTAATCAAGTAATGTTTTCTTTATGTATGGTTGTGATATTTTTCATCTTCTATCGTTTTACCCATACCACTAGCGCAATGTCTAAAAAGACAACCATAACACACGGGCTATCGATTTTGCCAGATACTGGGCAAAAATAATTTGACGTCGCTCACACGAAGAAGAAGAAGATTGTATTCTTATATTGTTTCTAGAAAAAAAAATTAAAATAATCTATTTTGGTATCCACTACCACGCTTATAAAATATTATAACCGTCGACTGTTTTCGCAAGGAAAATCAATAGGCACTTTTAAGGTATTATATTATAAGCAACGTGAATTGAATAGGTTGACGTACGTTTCTCGTAATTGGGGGTTTCGAAACACGTTAAGCGTAGCGATTAAAAATGTTACGGTATCGTCTATCGATGTTTGCTTATATTATCTATTTCGGGGTTCGGGAGCGTGCCTTCCGAGGCTTTCTATTTCCAGGAATCACTGTGTGCCTGGAACTGAAATTAATTATTACGAGAGTATTCTGACTGAAATGTTACACTGAGAAACATCTGCGCCGCGAATATCAAGTGGGAGAGAAAATGTTGAGGCTAAGTAAGTATACTCGTACGTATCTTGGATTGAGCCGTCTTTTAAGACCAGGTATGTTTGTGGAATAGGTAGTGTTTACGGGATGACATTCAAATGACACCAATATTCTTCTTTCCATAACCATTCCATACAAATAACATATGGTCAACACAAATTGTTCAGTTGCCACTGTCCACGCCTTATCTTTAGTCATATAATTTGTTCGTGGGAAAGAGGTCTAATATTCGTCACCTAGGAACCTATTACGTACAGGGCAGAAGCCTGAAGACGAAAAAAACGGTAGTTCTAATATCCGAGGCATATTTTTGGTAATTTTTTTAAGCAGACTATATAACAAGCTTGATGTTTTTGAGGCTTTTGATCGCCTCAGGCCTTACCAGCTTGTTATCCATCCTAGTTGTGGTCTGCGTCCAACGTTGTTTAACTTCGGCAATATAACGAAAGCCACACTAACGATATGCCATTGTCGCTGGACTTCAATATTATTTAATTTTATTAAATAATGTTTATCTATTTATACTACAGAACCGCAGCTCCAAGGTACAAAGAATAAGAAACATAGATAATACATAAACATACAATACATATAAAACAGAAAAAAAAACTGAAAAGAAGAAGAAGGTGACACATGTCAAAGATCACAGAGATGTAGAAGAATAATACCATCGACGAAAGAGGAAAAAGATATAAGAAAAGGATCGAGGTGTGCCGGTAGGCCATTTATAAGCGCCATTGCTGATGTAAATTGAGTGCTCGAAGCTCCACAAGTATCACCTGGGATCAAAAAAAATTGATGGCTACGAGCACGGGTGTACTTATCTGGATCATTAGATTATCATAGAAGTTACAACATTTAAGAATTTTGTTTTATTTGTTGAATTGAGGCGCTTCATAAGACTTAAGTCTTTCATCACTTAGTGATTAACAAATCACCAAATATATAATTAAATACAATTCAAATACATGGGTTAATGTTTATGAAGTCATTAAGAACCACATATGTTCCCAGATGGACCTTTAAGTGCGAAAATGTGTTGGGACAAAATATACACATCAGGAACAGGCAACTGAGTGATGAAAACGTATTTGAAAAAATAATTATATTAATTCAAAATGTTTGTAATTTATACATTATACAAAATAAAAAAGGCAACATTTTTACTGAGAGTATTTAATTTAATTAATCGTAAGCCATTATTTAGCAAACGGTCAGTAATAAATATTTGAAAAGTTAAGTAAAAAATAATCATTTGGCAGTAGAAAAATATCAATCGGCAGTAGAAAAGTAATAAACTGGCAAAATATTATGGAATGGAATTAATAAAAGGTTAGGCTTCCATTTTATGGGTTGGTAATTTATTTATTTTACATATTTTTTTACCAATATTAAATAAATTATTATAATTTTAATCTTATAACTGACCAATTGATTTAAGTTTCTGCCAAAACTTTGAATAAGTTACTGAACAAAGATATACAGTTTTAACATTATATCACGTGAAGTCAGAAAAGTTACATAATCTACGATTGCAATGTTCTTGAAATTGGTGACGTACAACCATAGAATATGTTTCAGTGAACTCTGTGACGTGTATCTGAAAATAACAACAATAGAAATACATGTTTACAATGAAATATCTTCTGTAAATTAATCTTACACTTAATTCATTAAATAGCATATTCATGGTTCGTTGTTCGAGTGCTCATCGAGGCATGAACGTATTAAAGGGTAATCTTGCCCTGTGTTGTATAATACACTTATTGAGAAAAGTTACTCAGTGCGGTGAATTTGAATAGATGAGTTCACAATGTGCTAACACAATATTAAATTTTCTTGAATTAAGGGATTATGTGAATTAAAGATCGAACATTTTCCACTTCTTATTTAAAGTATAAAATATAAAACATTCTTGCATTAATTATTTCGAATTTTTCGATCGATAATTTTTGGTGGAATTCCATAATATCAGATATCTTGAAAATGGCCATTCGACCTGGCTGAAACATTTCGCAAAAAAATATATTGTGGAATAAATTCTACAAATTATTTTATTAATATCTGATATTCTTGCATTACATGCTATGTTGAATATTTTGCTTAAAATAAAAATAAGGTTTCTCATATAAAATTACATAAAAGGTGTGTTGAGTGAATTTAAGATTGATTGATTGAATAAATAAATAAATTTGAAAAGGCTTCAAAAACCATTTATTTTACTGATATTTATATCATCAACATACGGAGCCAATATGGCTAAAAAACTATCAATCAGTTTTTCTTCGTAGTAGTAGTATCAATCCGGTGGATTGGTTTGCAGCAAAAAAATCTTGCATCTCGATATCCACTCTTCTCGATCATCTGCAATCCTCTTTAGCTCAGCATAAGAGCTACAACTCATGTCCACGAACACTTGCTGCAAATACACCCGTCAAGGATGCCCTCTGAAGTTGCCACTTTCAACCATCCCTTCCACAATGTCGTGAAGAAGACCATCGTGGCGCATAATGTGACCGATATATCGGGCTCGCCTCTCTGAGATGATTCTTACTAGGTGCCTATCTTCCTTGATTATGCTGAGAACCTCATTGTTCGTTACGTAGTCTCTCCGCTCTTTCGATATATATATCAGAAAATTGATAAATACTCGATATAAGCAAATAATCTATTTTAGCTCCCTTCAAATATAATCAAATTTTTAAATATATTTAAAAAATAAGTTCACATGACCTATCCAACAGTTATTACTGTAAGCTAATTCTTGAAGTTCGAGTTGAGTTCTGCATAAAGAAATGCATTCTTAAAGTTAATTAATAAAACACAACTAAGAAAGAAAAAACCAAAAAAAAAAACAAAATATAAGAAAAAAAACTACAAAACACGTGGAGCACATTGTCTCTTGAAAAAAAAACAGTCGGTCCTGAAAATTCCCAGTGCATTTTTGTTGTCGTGTTTTGCCGGAGATTCCGACGGGTGTTTTTCTACTCTCTCTCTTAATTAACATTTCTTTCAGCGGTGGCTTTACGTTTTCTCTCAAAGATGTTGTGAAAATAAAATGATAAGAGAGACAAAACCTTGCTGTCTATAACGATATCTGGATGAACCGAGCGCAATTACAAAACCTTGATTAAACGTTACAACAATTGACTGTCACGCGTTACGTACAAGTTTCGATCCACGATGAAGCTTTTTTATGGATGACATGACCCTGAATAGATATGCAACGCCTCGTGGATTATCGAAGATTTAAACCCCCAACTGGTGTCGAATTTCATCCATTTTTTTTATCTTGAGCAGACGATATATGTAGCTATAGACCCAAGCTATAATATTGACCGAAAATATACACTTTTAAAACACACCGGTGTGCTCATGGCACTGGTGGGCTTTCCGCAACAGACCCATATTTGGGCTCATGACATCCATATGGTTATAACATACTGGAGAATACCGAAAGATGGTGATAGTGATTCTGAAGTTTTCATCCGTGGATCCTCTGACGCTCACCATTCCACTTATGGATAAGCGATGCATGTTGAGTGTTGATCTGCCAACGACATAGACTACGACATAGATTACAGGAATCTACTCTAATAAATTTAATGAATGTATGGTCTTCACGGAACGACTTTCGGCTTCCACCAATTTTGATTAATAGTCCTTGACTGGTATTTTACGGGTGAGGGATCAAATTCACACCTACTGTGAATATTTGAAGGTCAGAAATCGATTAAAAATATTTTTTGTATCTCCTTCGGTGATCAAACGAGAACCGTACTTACAATGTTATATTTTCTTTGGTTCTTACTAAAAAGGTACTTCATTAAAATAATATTAATTTTATTATTGAATTACACAATGCCATGATATTATGTTATTTTATCAGTGTGAGCGAATCCATGATCTCTAGCATGATAAATAATCGATTTATATCTAAGCCATAACACCCAAATACATTGAGTTTGATTGAATACCGATTTCCTAAAAGTAGTCTAATAAAGTCAGTTGATCAACACATCACATGCAGCGCTTGTAACCATCATAAACGTCAAGCATCATAAAATCCAAGATGAGTTCTTTCCTTCGCCATCTGTCGGTATTTTCCAGCAAGTCTTTATTTAAAGAGAGAAAAAAAAAAACAAGTTATCTTGTCCAAATCTTTTTGTCTTCAGTCTCCTATTCCATTTAATTTTGCAAGGAATTAAAACACGAAAACAATGTATTTGATTTTTTAAAAGGACGATGAAGTAATCAAACGAAAGTTCCGAAACGAGATTTGAATCATTTTATTTTTTTATTCGCTCTTTTTGTTCCGACCGTTTCGGGACTTAGCCTAAAAATCTGATATTCTTTTATTTTAAATGTACATTTTAGACGTGAGACACTGCTTTAAAATCCATGAATAGAAAAAGGATTGCCGGCCAAGATTGTATGTAACGATAATGTGCGAATGAGAGAACACAAAAGTTTTTTGTTTCTCGCTCACACTTTCTATAATGAAATTAGACCATAATAATTCAAAACATTTAATTGAAATATTTTATGTAGTTAATATGATGAGCACAACCGACAAACTCGTCTTACACTTGTCGAAAATCCATACACGGTTAATGTGTGCCAACCAATAACTGGCAGTTTCAAAAGTTCCTTCTTTAATGCCACCGGTAAGCTTTGGAATGCTCTTTCATCTGTGTTTCTTCTTCCCTACAATCTGGATCTCTTCAAGAAACAGATAAATATACACTTTCAATCCCCAACCCACACACAAACACTAACACAAAACACGTTTCTCGCATGCAGTGTTTAGCCTCCCTGGCTCAGCGTCATAGAGTGCACTGGTCTTGACCAGCTGTGCTCTCCTGTATGCGTTTGCATAAAAAAAAGCTTAGCACACCTTATGTTTGTCAAAACTAAACTGTAAGAATTAAATATCTTTTAGTAGATATTTGGAGAGGTTTTTGATATTTTATAAAAAACGAATTTCGTTGTGCACAAGCAATTAAGTAACAATTTTAATGTATTAGAAATAACAAATATATTTTTGAAATTTTCATTCATTATTTGCCGTAAGGGAACTCTCCCAGCATTTTTTAACTATCGGCACTCAGTGACAGGATATTTTTGTAATATATATTTTGATTTTAGAAAATAATTCTCACTGTTTTTATGTTGCGATGATGCTAAGGACGAAGCTCCTAGAGTCTAGTATATTTAATCATGTTCAAATGATTTCCAGCTAATGATTTTAGTGGTCTGATTGTGGAGTCTATGACGACCGACTTAACTCTATGCGTAACAAAAAAGTCTATGTGTTGAGGAAATATCATTTTTTTTTTTTGTTTTTTTAATAAGTTCATTTAATATTATGAAAATTGATACTTGTAATTCGTACCAAAGCATGCTCTAAAGAGGAAACTTGAGACACTGTTTGATATGAATCGAAAAGTGTGTCAACCATGTAAGCTCGTAGATGCTCGGAACTGTTCCATGATGAAATAAATGGGCACACGTAATCGATTGAAGAATGATCAAAAAAGTATTATTACATTGACTTACAAATAAATAATGTAAAAAAAATATTGACATAATATTGCTTTACTCCATTCTATTTTGTGTGTCTATTGATCACTTTAACATATATCTATTATTTTTTTAATGTATTCAGCATTCATTTGAGATCCATTATAAATTATAAATATTTATTTATTTCTTTGTTTTTACATGGATCACGTAAGATAAATTATCTCTTAACAAATGATGGATTGAAAAAGGCTACGAGTTAGCCAAAACTGCAGTCTCCTAGTGAAGAACTTATCTTACATGATACATGTAAAAACAAGGTAAATAAATAAATAATTATATTTCTGTTTTGTGGTTGGAAATCGCTGAATGCTTTTATTATTCTAACATTAACATATTTTAATGATGCAAAATATTTTTGCATAATTATCAATATGAAGTCATTAATTATAATCAATACAGTAATATAATAAACGAATTCAATTTTCATATTTTAATTATTGATATAGCGTATTGTATTAACTTTATACAGAACATTACGTGCAATAAACTTTTATTAATACACGTGACATATTATTTCATTATAATGCAGGATAATATTTTAAATTTTCATTTAATATTTAAAAACAGAATTATTATATGAGTATTTATAAATGAGTATATATATTACTCATATTTACTTAGTGGAGATTTAAGTATGGAGTTAACTATTGACTTAGAACGAGGCAAGGATGATGACGGCTGAAGTTTTTTATTTATGTAAACACATACAGGAGAATACAGACAGATGGTGATAGTAATTCTGAAGTCTCATCTTTGGAAGTCTATGATGCTTACCATGGTGCATATGGATAAGCGCTGCATGTGGATAATTGATCCGCCAACGTCATAGATTTCAGCCCGAAATTCACGCATCATCCTTATTATTACAGGAATTTACTATGAATGGGTGGTATTCACGGGACGAATTTCGTCTACCACAAATTTTAATTATAAGGCTATGACTGGCATTTTACGGATGAGTGATCAAATTCACACCAACCGATGGGGGGGGGGTATTTTAGAGCTCAGAAAATCATTTTTTTTAATCTCCGTTGGGGATCGACCCCACGAACCCTTTGGCTTGCAAAGCAAATGCTTTGATCATTAAGCTATACCCGCCGTTCGAAGTGTGTCTGGAAACAATCTGTGCTGACCATATGCCCTTTAATTTTTAAACTTAACTCTAAAAAGTAACAGAACAACAGATACTATGGTTTCGAAAACAAACTTCTCACATTCTGTTATATTTCTGTCGTGAGTTGAGCCACCCCTTCGCCCCACGGCCCTCTTATCAATAAATTAAGATCCAGCTATAGAGGTCGTCGGGTACAATGTATGTTCCCTGGTAGACTTTCCAGAGCAGAGATGTCTTGGGACAAGGCAATAGTGGAAAAAGACTTTATTGAATGGAGGCACTTTGTGCTAAGCATATGTTTCAAACATGAAACGGATACGGGAAAATAAAAATAAACGTTAATTTATTTTGTCTTCTTCTTTAGCCTCGCCATTTCCTATCCTGTCCTGCGTTGCATTCTTGGTCAAACCCAGAGTTCTCTAATCCTTGTCTACAGTTGCAGTCCAAGTTGCCTGTGGTCTTCCAGATCTTTTTCTCACCGTGTATCTCAGTATCATTTTTATCGTGCATCATGTTTTTTTTTTCGTTAATTTCTTTTGTATTTAAGTTATATGCTTATTGTATTTGTTTGACTTGGAAGGTCAGATCTTAACTTTGTCATGTTTATTTTTCTTAGTAATTCGTGCTATAGTACATTGAATAATGTTCCTAATATGTAAACTAATCTTAACAAAATATCTGTATGGCAAAGTAGTGAGACACTTACAAAGACATTGATCTCTTTGAAATTGAACACATTTAGGTACAAAATTTGCAAACTTAAAGTGAATAAAGGTGGATTTTGTACAATGTCAAGGAGCAGTAATTTGATAGCAGTCTCAACAAAGATAAAGCGAAAGCTTCGACCTTTCGGTCTGCGCTGTAACCATGTCCAATTCAAAAAACAAAATAATTCATATTTTATAAATTATAAGTAAATAAAAATGTAAAACGAAAATAGAAAGCGCGGATCTTGCTAAATAACTGAAGAGTTCAGTAACTGTTCACTTAACACTACCCTTTAGACTCAAAGGGTCCTACCACCAGAGCGTCAGCTAGTCATTCAAGAAAGTATCAAAAATCATGCCTCTGCCACAGCAGACGTCTGTCAAGTCTTCGAGCTCCTTGTGTTACTGAATGAAATCTGAATGAGCGCGTCATCAAGGAGACTTAACTGTCCTTCGGTGTGATGCGGGTGTGAGGCGGGTAAAGTCCAGATCATCGGGAATAACGTATGTTCTCAGGTAGACTTTCGAGTGTATAAATGACTTGGGACGATTCATGGACAATAGCAACATAACTGAGTGGCGAAAATATGCGGTATAAACATGTAAAACTGTATAATATGTTCACACAATTAATACACACATGCAAATCTAAAGCAAATATCATCATTATGATATTTCTCTCATTCAAAGGTTCGCCGTTCGAATTCTAACGTCTGCCGTTCCCCTTTCTCCTATATTGATGAAAGACATATAGAATATTTGTATGTATGTATCAATATGTCAATACAAATATCAAGTTTCAGATATAAATAAATATTTTTTAGAATTTATCCCACACTATATTTTTTGATGACATGTTTTAGCCACGTTGAATGGCCATTTTCAAGTCAGTTAGTAAAGTGAGTGTTGGCTTTATATAAAGCAAAGAGTGAGTGAAAAGGTGGAAATGAATTGTGTGATGGGTATATGTGTTTTGAAAATCATTAATGTATGCTAAAGTGAATTCATTGATGTCACAACAAAATAATATGTTTACAAAGGCCATTAAAAAACAATAAAAAAAATTTAAAAATATTTTATTTATATCTGATATTGTGGAATTCCACCAAGAATTATCGATCGAAAAAATCTAAATATATAACATATATCAAGTATTAGAATATTACAATATATTGTCAAAAATCTAAGAAAAGAAGGTGAAACAGTATAAATTATAAAATATATCAATTATTTATTTATATACTCAGAGATACTTTATTTAATGATAATAATTTATTTAAAAAAAAAAGGACGATCTTTTTGTATCTCTATATCAAACTTCATCGTTTATATTAATCGAATTAATAGTTTTGGTAAATTTGAATGATTTCAAAAATATTTAGCTTCCTGTCATACAATCTATCATAACTACCGGAAATATAAAACGAGAAATAAACAAGCATACTACTTTTCGGTTTTAGACAAATACATAAGATTTAAGGCACATACTGGGTTGCTTCTTAGAGGACATCACCTGACGTAGGTTCCACGCCCTCAACCTGTGGAACCTTTCGCGTCGGTGATTTTCGGACGTCAAAACAATTAGGAGCTTACCCGGTCTGTCCAGCCAGCCACTCGTTCCTAAGTCCCAAAGTCCCAAAGTCCAATCTTTTGAATTATTCTGCGGGGCAAAGCGCCGAGTGCCGAACGCGGGGCGACAGTTACTTCTTAACCACCACTTTAAGTAAACCCCGCAGATGTTAGTATAAGAGATTTATCTAGAAACAAGGTTGATTAACGTCTGAGCAACTTATTATAGATTTGACCTTCAGGTGAATTCGTGCCAAGTGGTTAAAGGCTAAAGCACTCAGCAGTAATTTAATAAACAGGTTCAACCCCAAGCAAAGCTTATTTATTTAAATAAATTTATATGATACCAGTTTATTGAATTTGGCGTGAGTTGAAATGCATTGTAATAATTGAGTCTTAAGCCGCCTCTTAAGACAAAATGATGTACTCCTCGACAATTTCGGGCTAAATATCCAATTTTCTTAAAAGTCCGATTACAAAATCATTAAAAATATGCCTCGCTTACTATATCTGCCCTCTTTTAATGCACTCGAATTTCTACTAAAGAGGTTTTTGGGAATCAAATATGTTCTAAGTGGGTCTTCAGATGCAGTATGTCCTAGAACTAAAAATGGACAGTGGCAGCTGACAACACTAATTGGCGCCAATTTGTGGTGACTATACGTTCCAAATATGGAACAGATATGGGAAGAAGTGTATGTTAAGGACTTGGCAGTATTTTTAACTTATTTTTAGAGACATTTAAGCGCTATGTATGAAGTGTTGATCCGTCATTGTCATTAGACTGCAATGATACATTTACGCAACGTCCATTTTTAATGTACTCACTGCGTTTGCCACGTAATAAATAAACCATTTTTAGTCAGTTCACTTAAAATATGCGTATAATTTAACGATTCGTTAGTACCTGATTTTAGTCTAACGTCGTTGACGGATCAAGACTTAACGTACAGCGATCAATGGTCTAAAAATGACTGGAAAAATGAAAAATTTCAAGAATCAGCAGATAAGTTGTTTCCATTACCGTTAGGCAGTATTCTTCTTGTTTGTACACAAAATATATGAAAAAACGATTACGCAATTACCCAATTACTTTCTAAGTTTGACCTTTCGTCAGGCTTAAGTTTTACGATTCTCTAATAAAGTTATAAGTCGGCCTTTTAAATTTCAATGATTTTAGTTTGTAAGTTTAGCGCTTATACTATTAGGTTAGAAAGTAATCAAAGTAATAAAAAGTATTTATACCCATTTAAAAACACAAACTTTTGAGAGTTTGAAAGGGTAAGGTTTAATTACGTTGCAGTAGGTTTTATTAGATCGGTTTAAGTAACGACATGTTAAGTTAGATCAAATCTGTTCTGTATTTTATAATACTTTTAATTTATTTGTTATATATAAGATATATTAGTAAAATTGTATAACATTGAAGTTTTTATTATCATTTAAATATAAATTAACTTATGATTAAAAAAATAATGTACGAAAAGTCCAGTTATTTAAACATATTTAATCGAATTATTTTGTTAGCAGATATTTCTTATTGACTTTACGTTTATTTATTAAAAATATATATTTTAGTTTATTTTAGCAAACTCAACAACATTACATAAGCTTGCAGAAAATATTTTCTTCAGTCAATTATACATTCATAAATACGATACTAATTTCAAACTGTTGTATACTCTATAGCAAGTAAAGTAAATTAATTACTTTTAAAAAATATTGTATAACATTCATTCATTGAATACTTTTCAATAACATTAAGGTTATCAACTGACAAAACTCGGTGAAACTGCATAGTCATAATTTTAAATTATTTTAATTAAAAAAATAACAAATTAAAAATATTTAGTTTGGATTCACGTTTATTTTAAGCGATTACATGTTTAATATTCTTCTTCGTAGTATCAATCCGGTGGATTGGTTTTCAGCAACAGAATCTTGCATCTCGATCTCCATTCCTCTCGGTCCTCCGCAACCCTTTTCAGCTCAGCATAAGCACTACAATTCATGTCCTCGAATACTTGCTGCAAATACTCTCGTCTAGGGCGCCCTCTACAGTTTCTACCCTCAACCATCCCCTCCACAATATCGTGAAGAAGACCATCGTGGCGCATGATGTGACCAATCCATCGGGCTCGCCTCTCTGAGATGGTTCTTATTAGGTGCCTATCTTCCTTGATTATTCTGAGAACCTCATTGTTCGTGACGTGGTCTCTCCAGGAAATTCCGAGAATTCTTCTGTACGGCCACATCTCAAAGGCCTCTAGTCTTTTTTTATCACTTTCAGATAAGCACCATGTCTCACAGCCGTACATTAAGATGCTCCAAACAAGTGTTTTGGCAAGTTGCTTGCGGAGCCCTAAAGAAATATTCTTTGACTGAAGAATTTTTATTTATTATGATTATATAAAAAAAAACTTTGACAAAAATGGGGTATACAGGTATTTGTTGAAATGTGATGATTGTGATTCTAGTTACGTCGGACAAACGGGTCGGGCCTTTAAAATCCGTATTCATGACCACGTAAGATGCTGGAAAAATAGAAACGAGACATATACGCTTGGAAAACATTTGGGGAAAGAAAATCATAGTTTTGATTTGGAAAATAATTTCAAAATTTTACAAGTTGCCAATAAAGGAATAAAAACACATAACTTAGAAATATTATAAATTAATCGTTGTAGACTCGATAAAAATATTATTATATTAAACGAGCGGACAATTTTCTCGTCATTTCCTTTATTATATCCAATCCACAAATTAATAACAACGCCGTGATAGATTCTTGCATTTTTTTTTAAATATATTGCTATTAAGTAAACTTCTTGATAAGTAATGTCTTTGTTATTCCGGCATGTGCAGGGATTAAATGATAACAATATAAAATCGTTGATACTGTTAAATATTCTTCCAGGTATCAAGCTGGAAAAACCCATACACCGTGGACTAAGCATCGTCTCCGCTGAAGATCAAAGATAGAATTACGCATACAAGGATTTTTTTAAATTGAACACAAAAATATAATATTATATAATGGCTTAATACATTAAAATAACACATACCCCTTGATTTTATAATATCTTTTTTCAGTGGTTTTACTCGCACACGTGCAATCTGTAAATATATATGTACTAAACGTAAAAACTGATACTTATACCTGTACATACCTACTAGGATATAAGCCACTACCAGTTTTTAATTCAACCATTATTGAAGATGTAAGAAGAGGCAGAAACATGTAATCGCTTAAAATAAATGTGAATCAAAAGTGAATATTTTAAATTTGTTATTTTTTAAATTAATTTAAGATAATAAATACTATTAAAAACAATTTATATAAATAGGTGTATTATTTTTAAATAAATTTAATACATAAACAAAACTTTCATATAACCTTAATCGCCGTAATTAAAATTCTATAATTAATTACTTTAAATTGATGTTTCATTTTAGATATTTTGACATTAAAAACAAACCATTTTCATTGCACAATGAAAAAAATCACAGAGAAAATTAAAAAACCTGTCGTAATGAAAAGTTATTAATTGTTCGGCGACCAGTCTTTGTGTAGTCTTTTTGGTCGGCGAAATTTGCGGCCAGTAGGTCGGCATTATTGCCTCTAAAGTCAGCCAGAATGTCGGCATAATAACCTCCAAAGTCAGCCAGAATGTCGGCATAATAACGTCAGCCAGAAAGTAGGCAAATTAACCTACCTAGAGTCGTCCGGTTGATTCTTTTGAATGGAACGCTCCCAACAAACGAGCGTTCGAATTTTCATTCACACGAAGCCATAAAAGCAGATTTTAAAAAGATGTGTTGCTCTGATATTGTGACTTTTGGGCTTAGCCGTGTGTGGCGAATTTCTGTCAATATTTCGACCGCCATTGCAGGGATCTTCTTCAGGATTGATTGTTTATTTGTGATAGAGTTGTGAGTTTGTGTCACATTTAATCACAAATAAAAACTCAATCCTGAAGAAGACCCCTGCAATGGGGGTCGAAATTTTGGTTGACGGAAATGCGCCACACACGGCTAAACCCAAAAGCTACAATATCAAATCTGGCCGTGAAAACCTAATAATTTATTTATGTGTTGCTCTTTTTTGAAACTCTGCCAAGCAGATGAGATGTTTTTGTAAGGCCAAATGTATTATTATTATGGATGAGGTAAATGTAAGCAATTCCTTGCAGACACGTGTGCTATGATGGGTGATCTTTAGTCAAATAATTCAATAAACGTACACTTTGCATTTTAGTCATATTCACTGTAAGATATGATCCAGAAGTACAAAACTAGCTTTGAATGCCATGTGTCGCCGGTTCAAACTCTGTAACAACTTTACACATAATTGTTATTTAAACAATTGAAAAGCTCTTTTTGGTTCACAGATAACTGTAACTAATTCCCCTTGGTGTGGAACTGATCTGTCGCCCCTAACATACTTGGTATATCATATTTTTATATTTACAATGAGTCAAATACAAGACTGTATTCTGATAATGTAAATACGTTAGTCATCCTTAAAAAATATTAAATAAAAAATTAGATAATGTCGTCATCATTTCTGAGTATTTAAATTTAGGCTAATGAATAAATAAAAATGAAATAATTTAAAGGCAAGCAAATAAATATAAATTAAATAATTTTGTCATTAATAACGGTAATAATAATAATCGTGTCGGAAACAACAGGGTCAGATCCTGTCTGCCCAGAAGTGGGCGACGTCGATGGCGTTACTTCTGGCCATCATCAGGTCTTCCTGGGTGCAGCCACTCGGGCACAGCGCACACTCCAGAAGGTGTGACAGGGTCTGCTCCACGCCGCAGTCACATTCAGTCGGTCCGCTGTAAAACTGCCAGGCCCTCATTTGTGTCCTCGTCTTGCATACTCCGGTCCGAAGTCTGTTAAGGGACCTCCATATATTCCACCCTTGGTCATGTCCAGGGGCTAGGTCCTCTTTCGGGGCAATCCAAGTATTCCCCTCAGTTGCGCTTCTCCACATGTTCAATAACGGTAAAAAGGTAGAAATTCTCACAAGTTATTTAAAAAGGTTTAAATATTACAATTGTATACTCATTTCTATTAATAATATACGTATCGACTATCAATATTCATTGTGTCTATTATTAGAAATAATTAAGTTATTTTATTATTATTTGTCTTATTTTATATTTAGTATGAAATACGTGAATTTGGTTTGGTTTTTCTTTCTATGTGTTTGTGCTGTCTGGATTTTAGAAAAGCAGATGAATTAATTTAAATACAGAAATTTATATAATAGTTCATGCTTTAGTAAATATACTCGTAATTTCAATTGAAATTTAGAAAAATATTTTAACTTAAGTAAATAATTGCAGACTGTTTACATTTTGACTTTTCTGACGTATTAGCATTTTCGTGTTTTCTGTTTTATTTATAACTCACTGTTATATTATTTTCAAAATATTTTTTTTTTTTGTAAATATATTTTAATATGAAAATCATTCGCATTTGGACAATTTTCGAATATTTATTCTGAAATTAAAATGTCTTCTTATTCAAATATATCCCTAAAGTGACCTTTTGCAAGACCTCTGGTTTCAGTATTAACTATATTATATAAATAACTCCTATATTTTAACAGTAAATAAAAAAATATACTTCTTATATTAAAAATCTCTTAAAAAGTATCAAGTAAATAAGTTTACATTATAGATTACTGAAATAATCCTTTTTAATACAAAAATTCACCTTTTTTTCTTTCAGTAAAGTTTAGTTAAAAAAATAAATATTTAATTATCAAGAACCACATTTTACTATCAATAATTAATTTATTAATACAAATAATTGTTTATTATTATTTTGTCACATTATTAATATATTCTTTTATACATTTCCATCAGGTTCATAACCAGATCTGAGTACAAGTGCTTTAAAATAACGTAACATTTACTAACGCATGACTGTATGGCCGGCGGGTATAGCTCAATGGTCAAAGCGTTTGCTTTGCAAGCCAAATGTTGTGGACTCGATCCCTAACGGAGATTTAAAAAAAAATGGATTTTAATCGATTTCTGAGCTCTAAAATTATCCCCGGTTGTTGTGAATTTGATCCCTCACCCGTAAATTACCAGTCAAAGCCTATTTATTAAAGTTGGTGGTAGACGAAAGTCGTTCCGTGAAGACCACCCATTCATAGTAAATTCTTATAATAATAAGGATGATGCGTGTATCTCGTGCTGTATCACTTAGATGAATCACATGGAGACCACAAAAATAACATCAATGACCTAAGCTGCCAGGTCGTTAAGCCAACCAAATACATTCCGTGCTTGAAAAAAGTCTTATTGATATTGGATGAATACTATGATTTTACGCTAGTATAACCAACGCTTTACTTACTTCCTTGGTTTTTATTGCCACCGCTACATCCGGGTAGTCTTTATTTAAATATTTACTTAATCATGAAATGAAAATATCATCATTTCTTACTAAATACATATTGTCTAAAAAATACAAAGTAAACAGATAAATCATGAATTGAATATAATGTAAAAGCGCTTTTTTAATTGATAACTTTGACCAACTTCTTAGTTAAACAACCTTTTTACATGGTGTTTATTTTCAAGCAAAATACTAACAATTGTATTATGTTTTATTACTGGAATATCAGTTGTTCAACGTGATCCATTATGCAACATAAGTATTAAATTCATATTTTTTTCATATTTCTAGTGATTTTCAAAAATCAATGCTTAAAAATAAATATAAGTGCGAAAAAAGTATTTCCCAGAATTTAAATTCATACACAGTGGCACATTTATTGTTCATTTTAAGCATATAAATTTGAAATTGCTTGAATATTATTCTTATCTTCTTCGTAGTAGTATCAATCCGGTGGATTGGTTTGCAGCAACAGAATCTTGCATCTCGATCTCCATTTCTCTCGGTCCTCCGCAACCCACTTCAGCTCAGTATAAGAGCTACAATTCATATCCTTGAACACTTGCTGCAAATACTCCCGTCTAGGGCGCCCTCTACAGTTTCTACCCTCAACCATCCCCTCCACAATGTCGTGAAGAAAACCATCGTGGCATCAAAAATAAGTTTAATTCAATACTATAAGCCTTCAGCTCGATTGACAATGTTTTCTTTGGTTTCTTAAAGCAATCACAAATGGTCTGTAAACAGATCATTCCGGAAGTTGGCACGCAGAAACGAAGAGTTTCGTGCAATTAACCTTTCATTTGAATGGCTCATTCCACTTCCGGAGTCGCGAAGTAATGATTTACGATTTCCATTGTGCGGCCTCCACCGTGCGAAACCTGTTGGAATTAATTAAAGCACATTTGTTAGGGTTAATTTGGAAATGAGATACTTATTAATTAAGTTTTATATCCACTTAGCGCTTCGTGTTATTATTCTGCCAGATACACGGACCATCGGGTAAGGCTATTAATCTTAACGGAGCGCACGTTACTCGGTTCGAAAACGTTGAAATTGTCCGCTGCTTATGAATTTCATTGAAATTTTTAATACAAAAATTTCCCCAATTAATTGTTTAATATTAAAAAAGAACGCTCAAGTTCAGAATTTAAATAAAAACATCTATAAATAAAAATAAATACATCTTATTTATCATGATCACGACTGTTGTGATTTGCCTCTTTTAACTTATGACTAAAGGAAGAAATAGTTTTTTGTTAACATTACTTAAAACACTATTAATGCTTATCTGAAAGTGATAAAAAAAGACTAGCGGCCTTCGAGATGTGGTTATACAAAATAATTCTCGGAAGTTCTTGGAGAGAACCCGTCACGAACAATGAAATTCTCAGCATAATCAAGGAAGATAGCCACCTGTTAGAGCCATCTCAGAGAGGCGAGCCCGATGGATCAGTCACATCATGCGCCACGACAGTCTTCTTCACGACATTATGGAAAGGATGAATGAGGGTAGAAACTGCAGAGGGCGCCCTATACGAGAGTATTTGCAGTAAGTGTTCGAGGACATGAGTTGTAGTTATTATGCTGGGCCAAAGAGGATTGCAAAGGATCGAGTAGAGTGGAGTTCGAGATGCAAGATTTTGTTGCTGCAAACCAATCCGCCGGATTGATACTACGAAAAAGAAGAAGAGAAAAGATTGCGGAAACCTAGATTATAGTATGTAATTTTTTCTACTGGGGACATAAAGCATAATAATTTTTAATTTAGCATACCAAGTCATCAAACCGACACTTTTTAGAATAATATAAAAAAATCAATGTTTTTGCAAAGTTTTTATTGTTTCGCATACGCTGTAATGAATACGAAATAATAAATTATTAAATAAATAATTTATGAAATTGGTTTGTTTAACTTCAATAAATTGTGATAACTGTGATAAGCGAGGCACAGATACATGCATTTGCCGTACAGCGGGTAATTCGGCGTAGTTATGCTTTGCTATCATAGGTTTATTTAGTATGCTAATATCTACTTCGTAAACATTTAGTTTGAAAATATTTGTGAATATTCGGTGGACGGCAATGATGAAATTAAATAATATTGATTATCTTTTTAAAATTTAATTTTAGCATATTTAGATAGTACTCAATATACCCTTTCATATTGAACATAGTTTGATATTAATTTCACTACGGTCACTATAGTTATTGTCTAATAATTAAATTAATTTAGTAATTTTACATTTTTTTTGGTAACGATTCACTAAAATATTTCACAATAAACGCGTCAAGTTGTGTGCAAACAAAACATCTAGATACAATCGTATTTTTTTTTATCGTGGTTCTCATTTTGAGTCACCGTGGTTAAGCAGCATTAGATATGTCACGGCCTGTTGATCACCGCGTGTCATTGGTTGACACGCCTCTTAAGACCAAACGATACAGGTCTCAAAAGTGTCAGGCTAGTCATTAGATCACCAACATTAAGTAACGTTTCGCTATCTATGAAAGCTTCTTCAGTTCCAATGTGCACAAACGTACTATTACTACACAAACTACTGCTACTACACAAAGTAAGTTGTACCCATATTTAAACAATGTATGAAATTTAATAACTTCTTAGGTTTACACGGCCAGATTTGATATTGTGGCTTTTGGGTTTAGCCGTGTGTGGCGAATTTATTTTAACGAAAATTTCAATTACAATGACGCTCGTGATATAAGATAACCTGACACCAACTCACATCTAAATCATCAATCCTGAAGAAGACCCCTGCAATGGCGGTCAAAATATTAGTTAAAATAAATTCACCACACACGGCTCAACCCAAAAGCCACAATATCAAGGTATGAAATTCTTATCTATTAAACTTGTTCGTGTTTGAGCGTGAGTTGGGGAGATTACAACTGTTTATTTATTTGTTTCTTAAATAGATCCAAATATTGATTAGCTGTGATAGGTATATTCTATCTGTGATATGAATATATGCTACAAATTTGGAGCGGTTATGGAACAGCATAGCAGTACTTAGAATTTTGGTCCCAGGCCGTTAGAGGAGCGCGGGAGTGAGGATCTAAGTGAAATTTTAATGTTTTTAATTTATGCGTCCCCAGAGACCGTTCCAACGCGTTTCGGACAAACTTGGATGTGAATTATAAAGCCGGGAGCCGCGGTTAATGGAGCGGTGGGCGACCTTCTCCGTCGTGAATTTTTATTATCATGTAAACACATGCAAGCCAACACCAACCAAAGCTTTACTCATTCACAATTTTAAGCAATTCACTTAATGATAGAAGTGATAATGTACCAGTATGATTATATATATATATATGATATATATATGTGTGTATATATATATGTGTATTTGCTATACCTTGTTTTAAAGAAATAGCTATCAAAAAAGGACAAGCAGTATCGAAACCAGTGTATTCTCTACGTTTATCCAAGACAACAAAACGGTGCATGCGGATAATCATCATCAGCCTGTGTCCGTCCACTGTTGAACGTAAGTCTCCCGCATGAGTCTCCATCCTCTTCGATCCTCCGCCTTTCGCATCCAGGTCACTCTCGCTATTCTTCTTATAATATGCGGGTAATGTGTGTTGGATTTGTGTTTGTATATGATTTTGCAAGTGTATATTTATTTTTTTCTTGATGAGATCTTGATTGTATTTACATCCCCTTTATTTAATGAAAAACGACTTCATGTCGCCAGTATAATTATCGGGTCGCGTGGAGACAGATTAAGGAGCAGATTAACAACAAAAAGTATTTTACTGAAGCACATATATATTTCAATAACTTTACAAACTTCTGGCCCTGAACTAGTCACAGCATTCAGGCCGGGCTAACCAAAACACGATCTCGCCGCCGTCGACACACAATTGACTGCGCACCGGGCACCGTGGTCGGTGACACCCAGCGCTGCAAGTGGCAATCTCTATAACTAATGCTCCTAGCTGCATTACAAAATGACAACACATGCGTGTCCGATGAGCGAACTATAATACGAGACGAATGATTCTATATCGAGGTTTTCGGTACCAGTCATCAAGGGCTACAACATGCTGATGACAGTAAAAATGAGAACGCAGAAACTATAAGAAAATTCTAGAGAGCTCACTGATGGCATTTAGAAAGTAAACTTAGTACATCGCTTAGGAAATACCTTTGGAAACATTAATTAAATTATTCATAATTGCTTAAGGCTGTTTTCCCTGGCGTCTCAACAAAAACTAAGGCAGTAGCTTGGGAAGACCATATTCTCCATTCAGGAGAGCAAATATGTAATAATTTTGAAACGTTTATGGTCTTCTTCAAGACATTGCGGAAGGAATGGTTGATGGTAGAAACTGCAGAGGGTGCCATAGACGGGAGTATATGCAGCAAGTGTTCGAGAACATGAGTTGTAGCTCTAATGCTGAGCTGAAGAGGATTGCAGAGGATCGAGAAGAGTTAAGATAGAGATGCAAGATTTTGTTGCTGCAAGCCAATCCACCGGATTGATACTACTACGAAGAAAATTTAAGTTGATCCGAGTTTAAAAAGAAAACGATGAACATCAAAGTTACATTATGTTAATTGTATAAAATTGACCACAATATTGTATTCCAAATGTTAATTTTCCTGACTAGAGGATTATGGCGTTTTACTGAGCTATTTGACGGGAAATCTAAGCGACCATATAATTCAAATTTGTTTTTAGTAGTATCAATCCGGTGGACTGGTACGCAGCAACAGAATCTTGCATCTCGATCTCTATTCCTCTTGGTCCTCCACAACCCTTTTAAGCTCATAATAGGAGCTACAACTCATGTCCTCGAATACTTGCTGCAAATACTCCCGTCTAGGGTGCCCTCTACAGTTTCTACCTTCAACCATCCCCTCCACAATGTTGTGAAGAAGACCACCGTGGCACATGTGACCTAGCTATCGGGCTCGCCTCTCAGAGATGGTTCTTATTAATTCTAAGTTTAGGGAACTAATATTAAAATTATCATCATCATTTTTAGGCAAGCGCTTTCAATGAAATATTATTTTGAAAAATCGTTATTAATTCCAAGCAATGAGGGATTTTCGCAGAAATTTCCGCATTGGTGTAAAAGTGGTGTGTTGGTCCTGAAGGGATCAATAGAGAGAGTTGAAAAAGGCACCGTTAATGTGCCGAGAAAAACAATTTTCTTCGCGGGAAACACATCAACAATGAATAAATTAATATGTTTTACAGCCCGGGGTCTGCGGACGTTTCAAACGTGACCCAAAACGTGATGAGGTCATGATCCGCAAGCCGTTCTACAAAATATGCGACCGAAAATGTTTTCTGTTCTTATGACAACAATAGAACCTTTTAAGCTTTGTTCTCGTTAGATCATCGATGCTAAATAATATTTGATAGTGTGGCTTTTAGCTTAAGCCGTGTATGGAAAATTTCTTCTTACCAATATTTTGAACGCCATTGCAGGGGTCTTTTTCAGGATTGATGACTTAGTTGGTCAACTAAGACTTAGTAACCCAAAAGTCACAATATCAAATCTGGCCGTGAAAACCTAAGAAGTTATTTTGGATGGGTTACTGCTTCCTGATTACCACAGGTCATTGATTGGGTCACCACATTATCTACTAAAAAAAGGCATGATTAATAGTCATATTTCACAGACCTTCGATCCTATTTCCATTGGAGGAACAGAAATAGAGGTTGTAAACGATTATACCTATCTGGGACAAGTAATACAACTAAAGCGAAATAACTTCTCAAAATAAATCGACAGGCGCATACAACTGGGATGGGCAGCATTTGGAAAACTAAAGTACATTTTTAAAGCGAAAATTCCGCAATGTCTTAAAACTAAGGCATTTAACCAATGCATCCTCCCTGTATTAACTTATGGCACAGAGACGTGGAATCTGACAGCAAGTCTTACCCATAAAATAAAAGTCACCCGGCGTGCTATGGAGAGATCCATCCTCGGAGTGTCCCTAAAAGATAGAATCCGAAACGAGGAAATACGCAGAAGAACTCAAGTAGTGGATGCTGCCCAACGAATAGGCACACTCAAGTGGCAATGGGCAGGACATATCTGTCGAAGAGACGACGGTCGATGGGGAAGAAAAAGTATTGGAATGGCACCCAAGAACTGGCAAACGAAGCATTGGCCGACCCCCTCCAAGATGGACTGACGATATAAGAAGAATAGCGGGAGTGAGCTGGATGCGGAAGGTGGAGATCGAAGAGGATGGAGACTCACGCGAGAGGCCTACGCTCAACAGTGGACGGCTGATGATGATTATCTACTTTCAAGTACAAGATGATCATCGGGAGCATTGAGCTAATCATCCGATCTACATTGATAAATTGTATTAACAAATCCTTCAAAAATGCGTCTTTTAGTTGCTGTTTATTTATTTTATAATTAATTAGGTTTATTATATAGTCTTAGAGGTTGTCGGAAATTATAAATATGCTTTAATAGACCATCGAATGCAGAAATATTTTAGGATTAAGTATGTACTATAACAGCTGTATGGCGGTAACTTGTGGTGGCAAAATGCTCCAAATATGTAATGGATATGCAGAAAAAACATATTTGCCACCTACAAGTACCATCTGGACTTCCCCCGCCTCACACTCACAGTTCAATCTCATTGATGATGCGCTCGTTTAGATTATGATCAGTTAGTAACTGATAAGTCCAGTGGGAGTCCCCTCTGAACAATTGTGGCCACTGCACATATGTGCTAAAAGAAAGAACCCGTGAAAGGGATTAGAACCGTATTCAGGGGTTTGAAAAAATATGTAGATGGAAGATTTTTTTAGTGTTCACAAAGTGTGCAGAAATACCATCTGTGTACAAATATAGTTACCGTTATGTTTCAGGATGAGAATAACTTGGATGCAGAAGGCAAAGAGGATGTAGACTCATGCGGGAGGCTTACGTTCAACAGTTGACGGACACAGACTGACGATGAGGTTTCAGTATTGAAGTCTGAAGGCTTAAAAACATGGCAACAGAAGTATCGAAGGTGCTTGTCGTAACATACACTGATTTTAATCAAACTTTTAGGCATCGAACTTATAATCGTTTCAACGCTTAATTGGAATTATGATTTTTTATAATTACATAATTTGAATTTGAAAAAATTAAATATTTCCTTAATTATTAAGTGGTGTAAGCAACAGGCGTTTACCCCATCCAACTTTTGGTCCGCTTTCAATGATGCTAAATTTCGGCTAAGTTCTTAATGTTCTACAGCCGTTGGCAATTTTGGCGGATACACAAAAATCTATGTTTTTCATTACGATATTGCAAGATTCCATGATTTCGAAAGCAATAATCCATACAAACTTGAAATAATTTCCCCCACACACAGCCGCGGTATCAAATAATCGTTTAGCCTAATGTGATCGCGCTCTTGCTCCCATTACGTCTCAATAAGGGTGTTCAGAAGTGTGCTGCTACGATTACTGCGAGACCTGCATTAGATATCGCTCCGCCGACAACTTACTGTAGCAAAGCAAGAAACTTCCACAAATAATGTTTACGGATTCCTTCATCAGTCGGCTCTCGTTGTGCACATTCGCCAATATACAGTTGCAGTCCAGGTTGCCTGTGATAATCCACGTCTTCTTTTCAGCGTAGGTATGTTGAGGGCTTTCTTTTCCATGTGGTCCTCATCTCTCCGTGTCACATGCCCATACCATCTCAGGTGGTTTTCCCCTAGGTTTATAGGTGACTATTAATTATTATTATATTATTATTTTTTAGGTTACTATTAAGGATGTAATCACCTCTTAGGACTAAATGTTCCAGACCTCAAGAGCATCGAGATAATCATTAAATCTTGTGAAAACTTTATTGAATATATATGCATAAATCAGTGTAATACTATAATGTATTTCTTTTCTTCTCACAAATTGCTACCAATATGTTGTCAGTAGTATACTTGGTTCCAATATATCTTTTCACCTGAGGATACATTTCGGAATCATATGTTTCAGGTTAACTTCCGTAAAAATAGAATGGATTTAAAAATACTTCATATTTCGGGTGATTTGTTAATCAGATTTTATTAGGTAGATGATTCAAGAGAATGATTAGCCTGACACTTCATAGGCAAAAGAAGACTATTTGGTTCTAAAAAGAAGTTCGATATTACCTATGACATGAGATGTGCACCACATGCAGGAGAATACTTTCAAATATTGATGGAGAAATATCATCTGTAGATTCTATGACACTTGCCATTTTAAGCGCTGCTTTTGGAGAGTTAAACAGCTAACGACATAGACTACACCCCTACATTTATACATCATATATTATTACATGAACTCACTACGAATGGGTGGGTTTTGACATACAATTTCGATTAAAATAAATATAATTGTCAATTTACGAACGAAAAATCAATTTCCTACTACCTGTAAGTGCTGTTAAAGCTTAAAAGATTCTGACAACAGCATGATATAGCCCTCGCTGACTGGTACCGAAAACCTCGATATAAACAATCTTTCGTCTCTTATTTCTGTTCGCTTGTCGGACATGAATGTGTCCGCCATATAGGCATTTTTGACATAGTTATATAGACCGCCGCTTGTTGCGCCGGTGCGACAGCTCATCACGGGGCGTCAGTTGCGCGTTGACCGTCAAGGGCGCATTATGCCTGGCAGGAAGTTTATAAAGTTTATCGTAAATATATGTCAATGTGCTTCAGAAAAAGTCTGTGTTATTAATCTGCTCCTAATCATGCAACCACGCGACTGAATAACACTTTTTTGAAAGAGAGGAGGATATTAATCTATTAAATATATTTATTTAATTTTAAGCGACTTCGAGAATTCTTTTTATACTTAATTTCTGCTTCCGTGTTTATGAGTACTATGATATGTTTATCAAAGATTCTGAAAGTGTCTTAAAAGATGATGTGGCAGTACTGTGATTGTAGTGCCTTTACCCTTATTCCTGTTTAGACAAATTTACATAACGTTCTCGGCCCGGCTCGCGCACATTCCCAAGCAAGCAATCAGGCTATAAATCACGCCGCCGGGCGCCGATACTTCTTCCCGGTGTTTTCTTTTCTTTTTTATTTTATTTTCTTTTTCACAGTTTTAAGCGTCCCTTGAAAAATGAGACCCCCTCTAATCTTAACCTCCCTATCTCCCTCCATCATCAGGGTCCAGCACTTATCGCAATCGATAAAAACTGGACTAACGCAACACATACCCAATGAAGACTTAGATCCAATGTATTATCAGGCTTAGATTCCCTCCTTAATGAAAATATGTAATACGTGAGACCAAAAAAATGAAGTTTAAAATTATTTCACGTTTTAAAATATATCGACGAGTTTTTGCCCTTTCGTCTATTTCACCTTTTGGCAAATGAAAAACATTATATTTCTAATTAAATTCACACTTTTGCAAATGAAAGTAATCGTTAAAAAACGTTTTGTAAGCAACTGCCAGTCGTACTCGTGTAATCAAAATCAGTAGTAGACGAAAGTCACTATGCATGCATAGTGAGACCCAGTAAAAACGGAAGATGCATGAATGTCGTTCTATGGAGTATAGCGTTGGCGGATCAACACTCTACAAGCATGCGCTTAGCATGGACATCCTAAAAGATGTTGATCGTTACACTCAATAAAATTAAGCATGGATCATGTTAGGTCGCTATGTATAAACGATATGTAGTGAAGGATCTTGACTACATATCGTTTCTGTTGGCTTCGTCTGTTTGGATGAAAAAATAATAATCTGCTATTCGTTAATGATCTTAAGGCATGAAGGGGGAAACAGATGTTGTAATTACAGCATTATAGAGTTAATATAATTAAAATGTCTATAGCAGACATTGTAATTGACAAAATAATTATTTGCCTTCTTTATAGTATAAATCTGATGGTTTGGATTGCAGCAACAAAATCTTGCATCTTGATCTCCACTACTTGAGATGCGATCATTTTTTCTGATACATGGTATATCTTTTGGACCTTTCATGTGGTATTTTCCCCTTTATTTCCACACCCAAAGCTCTTGACCATAAGGTTCATCCGTCTTTGGAGAGCATTTACTACCTGCAGGACAATATAGTGGCCTAACCAGCATGACCTGATGAGGTTAGCAGGATGTTAGCTTATTCCGGCCAACATTCGGTCCCTGTCTATATTGGTGATGTGGTCGCTCACCCCCCCCCCCCACGAGAAGGAGATAGATTAGGACTTTCCTTTTATTGAACCTCTGCCCATAAGGCCTTATATACCCATTTATTTTCTTTGTTGCTCTCATATTAAATATGTATTTATTAGGACTTAACTTTACTTTCGGTATTGAAGAACACTAGAATAAGTAAAATAAAAATAAATAGAATATTGTATAAAAAATATTTGACAGCCCATGATGTATAAGCACGTTATTTTTTATGGGCGCTGGTACTAATAGGCAACAGCTCATATTATGCTCACCTATATTTGCTTTGGCAAATAATGTATGGACGCAAATTTTGTTTACATTGAACAATATCAATTTTGTCAACCGTTTTTTTTGTGTTTTATTAGTTTTTGCTCGGAGTTATTAATTCTAATTTTGTGCGACGAACGTTGAGAAATTCACACGTGAAAGAGTGCGAATTACATGAGGCGGTAACGTAGGGAATTTAGTTTGAAACGATTATTTCGTTGCGAGTAAATAGCGGCACATTCTGGAACAACGCCGGAAAACGTAAACACACGTACTGATTCATAAATTTCAGTGCAATTACGAACATGAAAGGTGATGTTATAGATGACTTGATATTCAAATACCCATTACAAATATTAACTATGTATTTTATAACTTTAACAACAACAAAGTATATATGTGAGTCTAGTGACAACTGCACATTGTAAGTGTGATTCTCGTTAAATCACTCAAGTTAAGCGACATTTGACGCGGACCAAAACGGTTGGGTTGAGCCAATCTTAAGGATCAAATGGTCTTAGTCTCTGGGCCATCGAGAAAATCATATTTTTATGTAAACACATACATGAGAATACCAACAGATGGTAATAGTTATTCTGCAGTCTTCTGTGTGAAATTCTATGATGCTTACCATGGTGCATATGACTAAGCGCTGCATGTAGAGTGTTGGTCTGCTAAAGTCATAGACTACAGCCCAAGATTCATACATCATCCTTCATTATTACAGGAATTTACTATGAATGGTTGGTCTTCTATGAACGGGTGGTGATAGATCAAATTCACACCAACTGGGGGTAATTTGAGAGCTCAGAAATCGATTAAAAATCTTTTTTTTTTCATCTCCGTCAGGGATCGAACCCATGACCTTTGGCTTTCAAAGCAAACGCTTTGATCATTGAGCTATACCTGCTGGAAAATCTGATCTCTTTCATAAAATGAACCAAAAAATGCGCTGGATACTATAGCCGGCGTTTCTATAAGCCCTCGGGCTTCTGCCCTGGAGGTTTTCGGAAATTATATATGTTCCCAAGTGGACCTTTAGTGCATATATATCTTAGGAAGAGGAATAGTCAGCAGAGAGAACTGAAACATTAGTCACTGACACAGTATACGTCAATTTACCAGTACGAATCCATACAAGAGTATGAAGTCAATACTTAACTTTTTTAATGCCTGAATATCGTTCTACTTGCAACTGGATCAAAAATTGGCCAAAATCAAAACACATAACATTTAAAAAATTCTGTTTAACATAAAATATAATATTTTAACTTTACATACATATTTTAAAATATGTTTTTACTTTTACAATCTTATTTCAGCATTGAATTTTTCGAGACTTTATTTACCGCAAAAGCACAAAAATATACAGCGCATTAAATAAAAATTGCTGTTAAAACACCTTCAAAGTAACGATACATCAAGCTTTATTTTTTCAGCTTTCGTTTCAGAAAAAATTCGCTTTCGGCGCCTGAAAGTTTTCGGAAAATAAATATTTTCCTTGCCACGATAGTTGGAATAAAAAAGCTCTATGAAACTCGAGACCTGGTCTATTTCAAACTTTGAATTTTGCATAATCTTTTCTGAAAGCTTTCGATATCTTTACAACACTATTTCTTATTCTCCACAAACATAAAAATGTGGCATTAGAAGACTTATAAGAAGGCATTTTTTATGTTAACATATGCAGGCATATGCCGACAAACTTTAGATATGGATGCTACTTTTATTATATATCCATTTTCAAAGATTTATTTTGCACACATACTATAGGGTCTGCCGTCTAACGTTTTTTTTTCAACTTAGTAAAAATAGTGCTTATTTCGTGAATGGTAACACTAAGCTCATGTCTAATATGACAGATAATTAGTTTTATCCTTCCGCTGAACGAATATGGTTGTGTATATGCTTGAACAACGCTGGGAAATATTGCGACATTACTTTGAAAATCATGGTAATGTTGCAGAATGTGTGCGAAAATTGCGTACGGATTTTGGAAGAAGAGAATCACCGTCAGCTTCGTATGTTCGTTATCTTGAGAAAAACGTTAAAGAAACTGGTATCCTCATCGATAAACCAAAGCGTGAAAAGCCAAAAATAGAGCGTACACCCGAGAATATTGCTGCTGTGGCAGAAAGTGTGCGTGAAGCGCCATCAATGGCGCTTGCATGCGGCGCGGCCATGTTGAACGAATTTTTATTCACAAAAATTGAAGAAGAGGATATTGGCAACATTTGCTATCAACAAGACGGCACTACGTGCCACACAGCCGAAGCTACACTCGATGTATTGCGCCCTGTTTTAAAAAAAAAAAGTTATTTGGTGGACCCTTTATTAGTAACACGTAGGGAATATATTTTTTATTTTAATGAGGAGCCACACAGAATTAATTCATGCTTTGAACAATATTGGGCAAACATGCTTGTCATATTTTGTTAAAATATTATCTTAAATAGTTGATTAAAAACATTTAAATTTGTTTTATATTCACTACACTGTTTATATCAAATAATGTTTCTGGCTCTTGTTTTTAAAAAGATCAAAAATCATGTTAATTTTAAAATTTACAAATTTTGCAAATTGTATAAGTTTTCTAAGCCAAATTATATTTGATATACCATTTATATGTATATTCAGAAACATTAATATTAAAATAAAATAAACTCATGAACACCGCATCCATACATAATATAAGATAAAAATACGAGTATGATATCATAGGATATAACGTTCCTTATAAGAAGCACTTTGTACAACTTCCACGTCAGCACAATACATTTAGGTTCATAAACGTTTAATTCTTTCATCTTAATGGGGTCTATTTAACGCAATTGGGAGAAAGTGGGGTAGACCAGACCGTGGAGAAAAATACGCAAAGTAGGCGGAGAAGGTAGTCCTATTCTGCGTAGATAAATGTAATTCCCCTCGCCCCCCTTTGGATCCACCTCTGGACGAGTCCTATGGTATTTTTTATGAGTTTGTTAAGTACAATAAAAGAAAAATTAGGTGGTTTTAATAATGTAACGATGCCCATTAGCGCTTGGTCTACCTTCTGGGTTCGCGAACCACCAGGTGCGCATCAAGAACATGATATTTAATTAAAAATATATTTTTTAACGAATTATTTGTTTATTTTTAATTTGATACATTTTTGATCAATTAGTGTAAATTCAATGTTTGGTTGATAAATATATTTTTATTTTAGATTTCCCAAATTTTTATTATTATTTGTTTGTATTGTCCAATAACTATTAACTAAAGGTAAACATTATTAACTTCTACTCTCGGTTTGTAAGCAACTATAATGAAAATAATTGAAGTAAGTTAACCCAACTTATTTTCAGTGAATCTTCTTAAAATGAACTATGTGTGTATAATGTGCTTTAGTTGATGTGAGACTTATACCTTTAATAACCTCGCCATTTTCCATCATCAAGGGTCGGCTTTCCTTGTGCACATTTGCCATGTCTGTCTGCCCTGCGTTGCATTATCGATCAAGCCCAGAGTTTTCAGATCCTTGTCTACAGTTGCAGTCCAGGTTGCCTGTGGTTATCCAGGTTTTCTCGTGCATCATGTTTTTTTCGTGGTTTTTTTTTTATTGCCGGTTGCCACCTGACGCAAAGGCATTACCTTTCTTGGAAAGCTAGAGAGCTGCCATTGACCGCCAATTCGGTTCATCCGCCACCATCTCAGCTATTGGTGAGACTTATACTTGAAACCCTTTAATCAACGGCACAAGCAGTTCAAACGAAATTGAAAAATCAAAGATAAAAATTAATTTTAAACATCTTATGTTCACAATAAGACAATCAAAATTACACATTAAGATTTCAATTATCATCAAAAATAGCAAGATTCATAAAATCTTAAATAAAATTTCTAGATTAAATATTCCCAGACACATTAGTAGAGATTAAATACTTATGGTCGATTATTATGTATACGTTGAGTGCTTAAATAAAAAATACAGATACAGTGATACCTCAGTGGTTGTGGAACGAATTAAACTCGTATGTAGCGACACTCGTATTTCAAGGTACCACTATGACTACATCAAGATAGGAAATTGATAAAATCAAATATGAAATTTCGAGATGACAAGGCTTTTGTATTTTCATTTATATTTGCCAATAAAACCTTTCTTAATAAATGCGTTAAAAAAATCAGTCAAATATCATCCATTACAATTTTAAATTTAAAATAATTTATTTCATACATATGGATATAGAATATGAAAATTAGATAATATCATTTAAAAACGTTATTTAATATTTTTGGCCTTGAGTCTTCAATATACTATAATTAAAAATTTAAAATAATTCGTAATACGCCACTGGAACATTGCACGGGTGCGTCCGGGGTTATGAAAATGGAAAAGATGACGATATTAGAAGCCAGGTAGGGGATGGGAAGATGGCACCTTCAGGAGTGACTCCCACAAGAGCGCTGAAAGAACCCCCTTCAGGAGGTTCTCCCCCACAAGGGCGTTGAAAGAATCCCTTTCAGAAGGGCGCGATGGGAAGCCTCCCTCGTAAATTACGCCCCTAAACGTTCGAGACATTTCTATTACGGAGCGTTTAGCGCGTTTTTTACTCACTTATGTAAATGAACTGGAGGTACGAAGTCAAGAGTAAAAGAGCATAAAATCGGAAGCCTTATGCATTTTTTAATGGTTCGAAAGCACTATATTAAGTATTGAGGTAATAGTTTTTATTATTAGAGATAAATAAGATTTTGATTAACTTTATATTTATGTAAACACTTACAGGAGAATACCGACAGATGCTGATAGTGATACTGGATTCTCACCTGCGGAATTCTATGTCGCTTACCACGGTGCACATGGGTAAGCGCTGCAAGTGAAGTGTTGATCCACCAAAGTCACAGACTTCAGCTCAAGATTCGCGCATCATCCTTTTTATTACAGGAATTTACTACGAATGGGTTGTCTTCACGGGACGACTTTCGTCTACCACCAATTGTAATTAATAGGCTATGACTGATATTTTACGGGTGAGGGATCAAATTCACACCAACCGGTGTACTTTAGAGCTCTGAAATTAAATTTAAAAAATGTTTGGAAAAGCAGTAGGAAATATACTGAACAACGCTTTTATAACTATTTAAATATCAAAAGATATAATTAAATTCATTTTTTCTATGTATATTTTATAACGTTATAACTTTTGAGATGCCATCCAAAGTTAAGGTGCTTCTGTTCAAATTTTTGGTAATATTTTATACTTTCCGTGTATTTTTATGTTTACGTGGACGGTATTGTATTCAGACCAGAATATCTTCCCAGAGCGCAACTTTAAATTGTCGCCTTTGCTTCAGCCTCGACAAGAAATAAAGCTCTGTCCACAAGTGGCGATTTCCCGGGCGGCGCATTGTCCGCCAGCAAACACTCACTTAAACCTTATACTTAATCAATCTAAGCTGGAACACCGCCGAACAGAATGTTCCAAGGCTTTCAAGTATTACCAAAAATTTAATTTCAAAATTAAATGATCTCTAAATTTGTAACGTATATTTTTACAGTTCGATAAAATTTTATATTTATATAGACTGCACTGAGCACTGTTCTATTACCATGCTGTACTACTGTAAGTTACATTCTGTAACCTTATGGTAGACTTTCAGAGAAATTTGGTATAGTTATTACCAGTACCATATGTTTATGATAGCAGTGCCATTAAACCAGATATAAATGATTATTTGGTACGTAATTTTTAATTTTTAAAGTTTTTTTAGTCTTGATTATAGTATTTTCTCCTCCCGATGTTGTATCTAAGGTTTCGGGCTGTTCAATAAATTTTCACTTTTTATATATATATAAATATAATCGTGTCGGAAACAACAAGGTGAGATCCTGTCTGCCCAGAAGTGGGCGAAGTCGATGGCGTTACTCCCGGCCATCATCAGATCTTCCTGGGTGCAGCTACTCGGACACATCGCACACACCAGAAGGTGTGATAGGGTTTGCTCCACAGCAGCCACATACAGTCGGTCCACTGCTAATTAAACTTTCATTGAGAAACATCGTATTTTTGAGCATTCTGCAGTCATCTTACACTTGAATAAATAAATAAATGAAGTATGAATTATTAAATAATTTTCTTCTTTACCCCACGGTTTGAGGGGCACGTCTTGCGCTAAATGAAAACCCACTGATGGTGCTCCCATCTCAGCACTTCTCCAACGTTTACATTGCGTAATTGAAATATTTTTAATTATTTCCCATTGTCGCGAACCCTTTGTATCCGATTTATTGCCGTAATGAGGCGCATTGTGCCGGCGAAGCAAAAATCAAATTGCTACAACAAGCGAGGGCGCAATTAGGCCCAGTCCGGCCTTTTCTCTTCACGTAAAAAAAGAAATTTAACTTTTCAGCAAAGAAAAAGGTACAAAAGTACTTTTACACCATCATCAATGAGAAATGATTTAAATGAAATTTTTACTTTAAATCGTCTCGGAACAAAAACAAACTATTTTTATTATTTTCATCGACTCCAAATGAATTTTATTTATATTTTCATAGCAAATTTTAAATCTCAACGGTTAATTAAATTATCATTAATGACTGAATAAACATATGGCCATTATGACTTTTGACTAACTCAACTATTCGCCAACCAGAACTAAGTTAGACTTAACTAACGGCTGACTAAGTTTAAATACTACTGCCCTGAATTCTACAAATCATACCACTATGATAATTGCTTCATACATTAAAAGACCATTAAAAGCTTTACTCTTAAGTGGTTGGTTATATAAAGATTGCTACCAAATAATTGTAATTTGGTTGCAAATCTTTATTAATCAATATTAAAAATAAAAATAAAAATAAAATACTCACACCTTTTCCTCAGCAGTGATAATGATGAAATAAAAAATATTCCAACGAATTCCATATAAATTTGCTTAAATTATTTGAGTGACGGAGTTACCAGGAGGTAGAAAATGAATTAATAAGCTTCAGATATCTTAAAATGAAAACCCAAAAAAAAAAAAAATGGCTTTAATTATTATTAAATAGTAAATTTAATATATATAAAGGGTGCGCCATCTAACATTTTTTTTTCAACTAGTCCTTATTTCGTGAATGGTAACATTTAGCTCAAGTCTGATTTGACAAATAATTTGTATTATTCTTCCGCTAAACGAATATGGTTGTGTATACGCTTGAACAATGCTAAAAAATATTGCGACATTACTTTGAAAATCATGCTATTGTCCGCTATCTAACATTTTTTTTTCAACTAGTGCTTATTTCGTGAACGGTAACACTTAGCTCAAGTCTGATTTGACAGATAATTAGTTTTATTCTTCCGATAAACGAATATGGTTGTGTATACGCTTGAACAACGCTGAGAAATATTGCGACATTACTTTGAAAATCAGGCCATTTTTCTTCGAAAATGAGCAAGGAGTGGCCGTTACAGTCAATGGCAATCGTTATCGGGCCATTTTTGTTCGCAAAAATTGAATAAGAGGATATTGGAAACATTTGGTTTCAACAGGACGGCGCTACGTGCCACACAGCCGAAGCTACATTCGATGTCTTGCGCCCCATTTTCAAAAAAAAAAGTTATTTGGCGGACCCTTTACATCTTTGTATTCCTTGTATAAAGTCAAAATTATTTTTTCAATTATCTTAAATCAACGATGTAATATATTTTAATATTTTACACGTCGTTCGAAGTTTATAAATTCACATATAATTTTTAAGCTTCGTTCAGACGGTTTGCGTTAAAAATATTTATAGTTATATTTATACGTGTATTTCAAAGTCATAAATGGTAAAATTTTGGATGAACTTTACAATCCAATTACATAACTCTGCAACTGCAGATGAAATATTCAGGAACATAAATTATTTTTAACTTACTGTTTCACCCGCTATTACCGTAGAAGCTGGTTTCCTGTACTAAAATAATGACTACCTTTACACCTACCTACAATTAAAAGACTAATCATACACTTACTAAGCACATGGTAGATGTATGTCGATCAAGAACAAGATTTTTACGAAATTCCTTTCTACATGTCGCCGGTAAGCTGTGAAATACTCTTCTTATATGTGTTTTCCTCTATCCAATCATTATCTCTTTAAAAAATATATGTAAGTTTGTCATATATCCAATAATTTTACAAGCAAAACACATATTTTCTGCACACAGCGTCCAGCTGCCCAAACTCAGCATCATAGAAGCTACCGATATCAAGTGACTATTCACTCCCGAAAGAGCTCGCAGAAAAAAACCATATTTCAAATAATTTCTGGAATGGTAAGAATTTTAGTAATTTTTGTTATTTCTTTAAGCAGTCGTACAAATGACATAAATGCTTTGATAAATAGTTTTTCATGAAGTAATATAATTGTGAGTGTAAATTGCATTGTGTAATGAAGTATTTTATTATTTGTTACATTTTAAACAAAATGTTTGAATTTAATGATCGAAATTAATTTTAATGCTAATATTTATTCTTAAAATGGTCTTCTTCGTAGTATCAATCCGGTGGATTGGTTTGCAGCAAAAAGACCTTCCATTTAGATCTTCACTCTTCTCGATCCTCTGCAATCATTTTTGGCTAAAACATGGGATGTCTTTTAGACCTTTAATGTGGTATTTATTTATTAAAATGGTATGCGACATTTAATCAAAAGGTATGATTTTTCGTCGTCGGTATTAACTAGTATCAACTAGATCTTTTTTAATTTAATATATTTTTGGACTATTTAAGCCAAAAATAAACAAAAAATCATAATAATTTGGCCAAAAATCCTCTAATTGTTATTCATGTGTTGTGTCTGCCCATCAAGCAGAGTGTCCGGAATAATTACCCAGAGCCAAACTGGATAACGACCAATAACTTTTCAGTTGCAATCATCGTTATTGTATCGGAAGACTTTCGCGCCGTTGGAGATTTCCTAGGTCCGGTAGACGCCGCTGCTCTGTATTCCGGACGGTACCCCGTTCGACCCTGCACCGGAGACGCTTGCAGATAGGACTCAACGACTTAAAACAATAAAAAAAATATCTAAATTATTTGATCAGATGTTAGCAAGATTCCAGTTAGGACCAAAGGTAAGATCTGCAAAACTGTTGTAAGGCCAGCTATGCTCTACGGATCGGAGTGTTGGACTCCGCTGAAACGTGACTTGGATAGGATTCATGTGGCAAAGATGAAGATGCCGAGGTGGGTGAGCGGTGTGACGAGAGTGGACAGAGTTCAAAATGAGCATATTTGAGGTTCATTTCGCGTTGCCCCCATACCTAAAAAGTTAAGGGAAAACCATCTAAGATCGTAAGGGCATGTGACACGGAGAGATGAGGACCACATGGTGAAAAAAGCTCTCAACCTTTATTTAAAAAATTTATAAATTGTAAATTTCGATTAATAACACTTTTTTAGTGCTTATATATATAATTCATTTTCATTACAGCATTGAACTTAGTATTATAAATAATATAAATCTAATAAAAGGTTTCTTAATTATTATGTAATATAATATGTATAAGTTTCTTAGGTTTACTATTATTATTATCTGCTATTAATTTATTTAGCACTCGCTAACGAAGCCTCCATATTAATAAAATTAGCAAATTCCCTGAGTATTACCTACATACAATTTATTTAATAGAATCGAAGCTTTTATAAAAGTGAAAATACTTAAAATCACTGAAATTATGTGCAAGCTATTAGATATTTGAGTCAAACATGTGTTAAATTAAGAATTCACAAAAGTAATTTATGTAAATACTTACGAATCGTGATTTATTTTCTTAAGTATAGTTTCAAATCCCGGAAACGTTTGTAACAAGATGAGTGGCTTTTGGACCGCAGTTCGATCCTCTTACACCGGGAATCCATTTCGCGATAACTTCCGAACTGAAAACGATATCGGACAATGGTCTAGTGGGCGCTGGGCGGCGGGCGGTGGGCAGTGTGGGGTCACCAGTAACGGCCGCCGAAGGGGCACTCGCCGCCCTTCATATTTCTCGATCGAGGATTATTGTTTTAAGCAGATTCGTATTTTTTATCCTCTTTCCAAATATATTTCATGGCATGAAATAGGTTATCAAAAATCTAAATCAGAAATGCTGTAATACATTTTTAACAAAGATTGACTTTCATTTTTATAATGGCTTTACACTCGCAATAAAAATTCTCAACATCATCAAAATGTCAGCCCTCTTGATTGGAGCATAAGGACGTCGTGGACTGCCACCGCAAAGCTCGTAGTAGTATCAATCCGGTGGATTGGTTTGCAACAACAAAATCTTGCATCTTGATCTCCACATTTCTCGATCCTCTGCATAAGAGCTGCAACTCACGTCCTCGAACACTTGCTGCAAATATTCCCGTCTAGGGCGCCCTCTGTAGTTTTTACACTCAACAATCTCTTCCACAATCTCGTGAAGAAGATCATCGTGGCGCATGATGTGACCAATACATCGGGCTCGCCTCTCTGAGATGGTTCTTAATAGGTGCCTATCTTTCCTGATTACGCCGAGAACCTCATTGTTCGTGACGTGGTATCTCAAGGAAATATCAGATTACACTTATTATATTACGGCCATATCAGATATGTATCTTGTATACACCAAGATTCACAGCGTACCGAAGAATAAGGAAGGTGCAGGCGTTGTATGGTCGGCATTTATTCTCTCTCATATGTAGATACAAATCCAATTTGTATATACAATTATGATTAGCACTTTTAAAAATCGCTTATCCTCTAAAGTCAATTCACTACAATCCTACATATATATATAGTATATTTCTTTGGGGACTTAACAGTGTATGTTTATTGGTGATCACAAACCACTTATTTTCCCATAAATTTTGATAGAAACAAAAATTACACAAGACAAGTTTGTATCAATGAGATATATAAATAAAAAATGATTTGATACAGATATTAATTGAGAATTTTATAGGAATCGAACTTTTATTCCTTTGCAGAAAAATCCAATGCTTTAAGATTTGAAGAGTTCTTACATTTTATTACATGTTAAATTATAACTTCTTTTTTATGTAATCGCATGCAGGAGAGCACACCCGGTCAAGACCAGTGCACTATATGACGCTCAGCCAGGGAGGCTGGACGCTGCATGCTACGAGAAACGTGTGTTGTGTTCGTGTTTGTGTGTAGGTTGGGGAGATTGCAAGTGTATATTTATCTGTTTTTTCAAGAGATTGTTGGACGGAGGAAACACAGACGCTGGAAGAGCATTCCATAGCTTACCGGTGGCATTAAGGAAGGAACTTTGAAAACTGCCAGTTCTTGGTCGACACGCATTAACCATGTATGGATGTTCGGCAAGTGTAAGACAAGTTTGTCAGTTATGGGTGGGTGCAGGAGGAATTAGTTCTTTAAGTTTCGAAGAGCAGCGACCGTGGTAATAACGGTAAAAAAGACTAAGTGAACCAATCATACGCCTGTGTTTCATTGATTGCAGGTTAGACGTAACAGTTTCTAATAAATAACTATTACTTAGAAACTTATTTTAGTTTATATGTAATAGTTAGTATTTGTGGTTAACATCATGCCTATATTTTACATGGGATATACTAAAGCGACGTTAGTTACAGTTTTATGATATCAAATATGTACAAAGTAATGGACATTTAGTATGGAACATTTCATATAGTTTTTAGACGAATATTTTAAATGAAACATTGTATGCATCAAGCTGAAAAGTTTGCAAATCGAAACTGTCATTTTCATGCAAATTGAATTTTCAGAATTATACTGTTTTCAGAGCAAAATTTTCGATGTTATATTGTTTGAGAACTCGGAATTTTTCACTTATTCGATCAAAAATCGATTCATTTGAAATTTAATCTTATTTTTATTGTATGTTTATTAACATCCACACGATATCATGAAATATATATTTTTAACATCTTTCTTCGTAGTATCAATCCGGTGGATTGGTTTGCTGCAATAAAATATTGCATCCCAATCTCCACTCCTCTCGATCCTCTGTAATCCTCTTCAGCTCAGCATAAGAGCTACAACTCATGTCCTCGAACACTTGCTGCAAATACTCTCGTCTAAGGTACCCTCTAAAGTTTCTACCCTCAACCATGCCTTCCACAGTGTCGTGAAGAAGACCATCGTGGCGCATGATGTGACCAATCCATCGGGCTCGCCTCTTACCATATCCATTCAATATATAGAGCATATGATATGCGCAAATGTCCACCACACTGTTCTGTAAGCTTCCATTGCCCATGCCTTGTCCTAAAAAAATATTTCTTCTTTGATATATATGGTTCCATTCAACCTCAGCAGCGGAAGACAGGGGCTTTAAGAAGACGGCAACAATAGTATTCCTTAAAAATAGCGATCGGTCTTTTAAATAATGAAACATTAACATTTAAACTACAATCCTGTTAACGCAGACGAAATATTAGTTCACGTAGTCTTTTCTACCTTTATTACTTCAGCCGCAGCTCCTCGGAACGCAAATAATTGATCCAGTAGCACCCACCCGCAACCGACAAACTCGTCTTACATTTGCTTAACATCTATCTATACAATGTAAATATATGTCAATCAAAAACAGTCGATACACAAAATTCAATCCTTAATACCACCTTAACAATCTGGATTTCTATTCCAGTGTTTATTCCTTTAAATAATCTCGATATATTTAAGACACAGATCAATATTCATAAAAAATACCAATAATCACTGCGTTCATGAAATAGATACATACATCTTACTTCGTTTTAACATGAATCACGATCAGCACTGCTTATTCACTTGTTGTTACTATGTTAAAAGTAAGAATTATTTATCTCTTCGATATTTTAAATGGATCTTAAAATAAATGACAAAAACTTTGACCACTGCCTTTCTTTACTATTAAATGACGATAAAATTTCATTGTATTTCAAAAAGAATCTTTACTTTTGTGCTCAAGAGTTTCTCAAATTGCCACATGTTAATACAAGGGAAAATATCGTTTTCTATCAAGTATTAATAATTTTACGGGCGCTATAAACTATTCACAGCATTTACCAATTTCCTTCAAACGTATTGAGACAGTCGGTATCTTCTGCCCTCGTTTTCTTGTGCATGTGGAGCGCAGGGCTTATACTTGGAGTGGACCACTTATCCGGAATGGCGTACAAGCTCATCGATGGGAGAATACGGTCCGGAATGGTCGATGGCGATGGTCTGCGGTGGAAAGGTACAGTCGTTAGGAGAGAGTGCCCACCCTCGGTAACGCCACCGCCAACCTAACACCTTGCGTAAGGATACAGCCAAAAAATCAAGCACATGACTGTTATGCAAAAGACCGTAAGTTCACTCACCTGCAAGATATAAAAAATATTCATTTCGTGATAATTTTGTTCACATTTTTTTGGTTTGATAGAAATTTGAACAACATCTACATATGCCACGAATATTAGTTTTTTTTATCGATGCTTCGTATGCAGAAATGTTTTCGGTTTGAAGCAAAGCTAAATAATATATAGTTAGATACAACTAAATGGAAACAATTTTTTATGAGTTATTAAGTTGCGGAAATCGCCCGGCGGGTACAGCTCAATGGTTAAAGCATTTGCTTTGCAAGTCAAAGTTCGCGGGTTCGCCGAGATAAAAAAAAACGTTAATAATCGATTTCTGAGTTCTTAAATACCCCGGTTGGTGTGAATTTGATCTCTCAACCGTAAAATACCAGTCTTAATGCCAGTCCTATTAATTAAAATTTGTGGTAGATGAAAGTCATCCCGTGAAGACCACGCATTCATAGTAAATTCCTGTAATAATAAAGATGATGCGTGAATCTCGAACTATAGTCTGTGACGTTGGCGGATTAACATTCCGAACACGATGATCCGAGATGAATTAACACAGTGTTGTAATAAAGTTGCCAAATCAACGCTAACGTTTTAATCACTCTTCATTCCAATGATATTATTTATGGATAGCATCTCTCCACAGCCATCTAGCAGTATTATCTTATATGCGATTCCGCAAAAAACCTCTTTCCCCGTATTTCCTCCTTCCACCGCATCACCACCGTCTACCGTTATACCTTCCTCTAACCTAAGGCCCCACTCTCCTTAAAGGTAATGGTTTTCTACGGGCGGAGTCATTACTCTCACCCAATAACGTGTGGTGTCAGAAGAGGGCACGCAAATTACAGCAAGGAAGCTATCGCCGCTTTGAAACAGACCATCAATGGACCCGCCAGCAGTCAATAGATACAACACACTCATTAAAGTATACGTACCACGAAGACATAACTATTTAAAACTAGTTTAAGTAATGTACGTAGTTTTGAGATTCTTCTATGTTCCAGACAAGTACACCCGTGCTCGTAGCCATCCATTGTTTTTGATCCCAGTTGATGCTTGTGGAGTTTCAAACACTCAATTTGGTACAACAGCAATGGCGCTCCTAAATGGCCTACCAGAACACGTCGATTATTTTCTTACATCCTTTTCCTTTTTTGTTGATGGTATTGTTGTCCTAGATCTTTAGATCTTTGACACGTTTCATCTTCTTCTTCTTGGAACTTCTATTCTGTGTAATAAATAACTAAATTTAAGCAACTTGGTTGCGGACTGAAAATTGGGTTTGTCCGTCTGCTGCTTATCGTGTTTCGTTGATCGGTATGAGTCGCCCCGTATAAGTAGAACGTCGGGCTTGTTATCTGATCTTAAAAATTAAGATTGACAAATCAGTCGTTTTCATCAATCAAATACGTACCCAAATGGACCTTTTCGTTAAAGTAGTATATGTCTTGGGAGAGCGCATGGGCAATGAAACTGATCAAACTTAGCGGCAGTAATTGAAGATAGTATATTGAATAGCTATTGGAAGAAAATTATTTGTATGCCTCTTTAACCATTTCGCATCGGTTGTCGGCATATTCAGTAAGATTCATAGACCATTGAAATCGTTTGACGTGATATATCGTTTTGCTAATTTCTTAGAATAGTTTTTTATGCATCATGTGTTATCTAAAGGATACAAGAACCAATGTGATATATGAAAATAGACCAGATAAGTACAGTTATGCTCCGAATACTAATTTTATAATTGACAGTATAATTTGTATTCAAACCGAGACGTAATGAAAGCTTAAAATACTGAATACTTATTTATATAGAAATTAAAAAAAGAAAGCTCAGTGATCTTTGCTTACATCAAACTGCTGCACGCACACACAAGTAACAATTCTTTTTGGAAAAAAACCTATTTTATCAATGTCGAATTATCGTGGAAAAATTATAACTTCAGATTTTCATGAATACTTTAAGTATAATATTCCAAATAAGTACACCCTAGCTCAAAGTAATGCATTCCTATGAAATTTCATTTAAAGGTACCTGTTGACTCTTAGGATTCTCATGTAATATACAGTTAAACTCTAATGACGTTTCTAAATTGGCTTAGAACACACCATGAACCTATTTTTATATCCTTGTCTACCATTGTCGAGCGCATTAATTTAATCAATTTATGAAAGTTGTTGTGTTTCTTTTACCATATAATATTTGTGTAAGCATTTCCAAGGAAATAAGTTACTTGGATTCAAAAATGTGTGTTTAACGATTTTTGTAATTATCAACAAGTATAAATATTCCTCTTTCTTATTGATAAACTTTATGTTAAAAGTTATGAAAATAATAAATAAAAACAAAAACTTTTCAACTTACTACATAAATCCTTAAGTATTAATGATTGCCTGAAATATAAGGGAACGAATATTGTGAAGGAGATTGAAATCTTTTTTTGAGTTCTCGTATATCAAATAGATTCCAGTCCAGGAAAACGTACAAGTATTCCATAAAATACATGGTATGGACAGGAAACGTGAAAGAATAATTAAAGCTTAGTTCCGGTATCAATATGCTTAGAAAATAAGATACTCTGTAGAGTGTCTTTCTAGGAAAGAGCTTTCTTTGAAAAATAAGCTCCCGGGTGGTGTACTCTTATAATGGAATTGTGTTGGCATGGCTGAAGTCCGCACGTCCATTTAGCCTTAAGTGGTATCTTTTATATATATAAAAAAATAAATGAGAGCATTATTTTTGTTTCAAAGGAGCGAAGATTTCGCTTCCCTATTGTTGTTCGGCAGCTTCCTTTTCTAATGCAGCTTTTCCCCTTCTTCGGCTCTTGTTACAGCGGCCGTTCGCTGAAACACTGAAAATTATGCTTCATTGTTAAAGAAGAATACAAAAAGTACATTTTTCTAGTATTAAAAATAATAGTTCTTCTCCTATAGAAATTAAATTTAAAAAAACCCACAACATACCGGAGGATAATTCATTTCTTCTTCGTAGTATCAATCCGATGAATTGGTTTGTAGCAACGGAATCTTGCATCTCGATCTCAATTCTCTCGGTCCTCCGCAACCCTCTTCAGCTCAACATAAGAGCTACAATTCGTGTCCTTGCTGCAAAAACTGCCGTCTAGGGTACCCTCTACAGTTTTTACCCTCAACCATCCCCTCCACAATGTCGTGGAGAAGACCATCGTGCCGCATGATGTGACCAATCCATCGGGCTCGCCTCTCTGAGATGGTTCTTATTAGGTGCCTATCTTCCTTGATTATCCTGAGAACCTCATTGTTGGTGACGTGGTCTCTCCAGGAAATTCCGAGAATTTTTCTGTATGACGACATTTCAAAGGCCTCTATTTTTTTTATCACTTTCAGAAAAGAACCATGTCTTACGGCCTCAATTATGATACCCTTATTCCGATTATGGCATCTATGCTCGTATATTTTCAAAAATACAATATCTATATATATTTTATTTTTTGTGATATAGCATGCAGAAGAGTACAACCTGTCGAAATTATTAGACTAAATGATGCGGGAAACGTGCGTTATAGTTATTTTTTCATTTGGAATAAGAAAACCGCATGTTTATTCTAATCTATTTCATGAAGATGTCCATATTATTGGAAAGAGGAAACATAAATACTAGAAGAGCATAATGGAGCTTACCACCTGTAGTAAGGATAGAATTTTGAAAGCTGTTAGATATTAATTGACTTACATTAACCGTGTAAATATGTTCAGCAAGTGTGATGCGAGTCTGTCAGTTGTAGTTGGGTGTTGGAAAAAATAATTATTTAAGTTCATTGGGACCATTTCTCGGTAAAGAACTAAATTAATTCATTTTTAAGTCTTGAGTCCTACAATTAAAAGTTACACGTCAGTATACCATTATTTATAAGACGAGTCGATTAAGTGTAAATAGTTATATTCAGGTTATATGTAAGTGATATTTATGTGGAAAGGAGAGATATAAACTACATATATAAGAATACTAAGTTGAGATTTGAAATAATTAAGGCTATGATAATGTAATGTTTTAAATAGAACTTACTTGTGAAAATGTAATTTTAGACACTGAACTTACAAAATAGAATATTTAATCGTTATTTCACAAGTTAAATATATCGAAAGGATACCAGTGGGCTGTGGTGAAGTATTACCCTCTGTTAAAATAAATCTAACATCTGTTCAAATTTACAAACGATTATTTTAAATAACTTCTTAGGGTTTCACGGCCAGATTTGATATTTTGGCTTTTGGGTTTTTAACCGTATGTGGCGAATTTTTTTTAACTTATATTTTGACTGCCATTGCAGGGGTCTTCTTCAAGATTGATGATTTAGATGTGAGTTGGTGTCAGGTTATCTTATATCGATATGACGCTCGTGATATAAGATAACCTGACACCAACTCACATATAATTCATCAATCCTGAAGAAGACCCCTGCAATGGAGGTGGAAATATTGGTTAAAATAAATTCGCCACACACGGCTAAACCCAAAAGCCACAATATCAAACGATTATATTGTTGATATAATATACCATATGTCGTAGACAATTTAGCTAGGCCGATATTATAATTGAGGTATTTATGATAAAACCAACACAACTGTGATGTTCCACTTCAAATGTTCTAGTAAAGTATGAAAAACACTTGTGATGGCGTGTTTCAAGTCCGCACAGTCCAAGCGGCAGCCGCCTTCACATTCCTCGGCGTCTCCGGCAGGAATGTGACCCACTATTGGCGGCACAAAGGAGCCCAGCTCTCAACCCTTGTCAATGGGCGATCGTATGAGATCTTGGACTGTTTAGCGAAAACTTCTTGGTAATGTAAAACATAAATTTGTTTTACGTATTTTCTGTGTCCCGAGAAAATATTGTTTTTATTACCGATGCATTTTTTAGACGGCAGAAAAAAATATTTTTACAACATTTTTAATATAATTATAAGCTACCGATGATTTAAGCCAATACTGAACGACTGATACACATACATATTCAAAGCATCCACTTTTTTAAATGACATTTCTTTCATTAATAAATTAGATTTGTACTCCAATAGATTCGTTGGTTAAATAGGAATTTTATATATGTTGCGTACGTCATAAGTATTAAGTTATTGTCTGTCTCTCTATCTATTAGTATATCAATAAAGATTGTAAATTTGGTCTATGCGCTCTCAAAGTTGCGAGGCGTGCGTCTGGGAGCTCCCGAGCATTTACGCGTCGACCCACGCAGACCCTTACGGCGATGCGCTAAATTCAGCCGCGAGCGGAGCGCGCTGATTGGTCGACGTTCCCCATCGCGCGCGCCTCCCGAGAGATTGTTGTATAAATATAAGCTTGAAAACCAAAATAAATCAGTATAGATTTGACTCTCCTGTGTTTTACTTCTACCTCCAACCCTCGTCTGGACTTCCCGCCTGCTGCCTACTCTGGAGAATGAGCCTGCCCGCCTACTCTGGAGAACTGGCCAACTAGCTGCCTTACAACCAGCTGGGAGAGGATCGATCGAAGAGAAGAGCAGAGGACCGGAACACGCTCGTAGAGCGGATCGACCAACCTGAGAGCTGTCGTCTACAATATATATAACATAAAGGTAATGTAAAAAATATCTGCTTTGTCATATTTGTAACGTTGTTTTTTTTACTAATAAAAAACATTTTGTGGTACTTGTAATCTATCTTCACATTTTAGCTAGAATAAAATGTCGAAACTTACGAAATAGGGCCTTTCCAAACGTATAGTATCTTTTTTTTCTTAGGCTCGCCATTTCTCATCATCTGGGGTCGGCTATCCTTGTGAACATTCGCCATGTTTGTCTGTCCTGTGTTGCATTGACCAGAGTTTTTTGATCCTTGTCTATAGTTGCAGTCCAGGTTGTCTGTGGTCTTCCAGGTCTTCTTCTCAACGTAAGTATGTTGAGAGATTTCTATACCATGTGGTCATCATATCTCCGTGTCACATGCCCATACCATCTAAGGTGGTTTTCCCTTAGCTTTTTAGGTATGGGGGCCACCCGAAATGAGCCCGAATATGCGCAATGCGAACTCTGTCCAATCTAGTCACACCGTCTAAACTTATTATATGAATTTAAAAAAATTTAGCAAAAGGCTTGTTGAAAAATATTTGAAAAAAAAAAATTAAATTATAACAATGTTCAACTTAAAATCACGTGTGTAGACAGCATTCCAAAATGAATATTGAACTTAAGAAAATGAATCTTCTTCGTAGTATTGATCCGGTGGATTGGTTTGCAGCAACAGAATCTTTCATCTCGATCTCCATTCCACTCGGTCCTCCGCAAACCTTTTCAGCTCAGCATAAGCAATACAATTCATGTCCTCGAATACTTGCTGCAAATACTCCCGTCTAGGGCGCCCTCTACAGTTTCTATCCTCAACCATCCCCTGCACAATATCGTAAAGAAGACCATCGTGGCGCATGATGTGACCAATCCATCTGGCTCGCCTCTTTGAGATGGTTCTTATTAGGTGCCTATCTTCCTTGATTATCCTGAGAACCTCATTGTTCGTGACGTGGTCTCTGCAGGAAATTCCGAGAATTCTTCTGTACGACCACATCTCAAAGGCCTCTAGTCTTTTTTTTTAGAAAATGAATAAACGACCATAATTACTATGATCCCAGACACTTATAAAAGTATATTTGTAGCAGGAGATATATTACATATTTATAACAAATAACTAGAAGCTTTTTCATAATAAGTCTCGATTCTCTCTAGGAAAGTAGTAAGAGTTTTCACTAGTATATCGATCCATATTCAAACTATATACAGGTATGTATGTGTAAAAAAATAAATGTGAAAACCTATGAAGTTGTTTATGTATTAATATCTTTGCAGTTTAATATCTTCTACTAAGTATTATGAGTTTGAATAGAAAATATTATAATCTTATTTGAAAATCATAAATTATTTATTAATTAAATACAATTAATTTGAAATGATTGGCCAAAATGTCCATTGCCGTGTTTAAGTGAACGGCAAATGTTGCTACTAACGCGTGATCACATTTGGCATCTGTAGTGTTATTAGACAAAGCTGTACTACACCGCCATTATCATAAAGGTAAGATTACCGTTTATTGATATGCTCCAGCTCTTGGTCTTTACGCCATAACTGCTCCCGATATGGAGCATATCACCGCCACAGAAACTACACGAGCATCTTGGATTACTGCCAAGCGCATTCTAGGCTGTAGTCATTTACAAGGCTTCAAAAAGAAGAAAGCAACGAAGAAATAATATGTCAGAATATGCAAGTGTGTGTGAAACGTTGTGATCTGTAGATTGTTGAGAAGAAATTGTTATGCATGTTAGGAAGTAATCAGATGGAACACGAACATTACGAACATAAAATGAGAAGAAATAAGAACACGGTTTACTGTCAAGGGGAATTTAATGTCAGGTAAGAAAGTTGGATAAAAATTTACACAATATTTAATTTAGCGGCTGAATTTGTTAATGAATGATTTTAATTATTGAGAAGTTCTAGAAGAGATTTTAAAATATTGAAAAGTTACTCGTAGGTAGTTGATAGATAATTAAAAAATATCTCTAGTTACTTCTTCCATATCCACTTCATATCTGGATCATAAGCTACCACAAATCAGCTGCCATTATATTTGCCTTATAAAGATTCTTACGGAGATCGGCAGTGTAACACAGTTGTCTTCCGGCGGGCGGCTCTGGGCTGATGATAGTGCGAAGGCGGTCAAGATCTGGTCCATTTGGTCGTCTCCTTATATAGGGCCTGCTCAACTCACACATTGATAGGTGCGATACTAATTGAAGCGACCTCTGGTGACGGCGATTCTAACGACACATATGGTACATACAAAGCAAATATTAATAGACAATACATAGATACAGAAATAAGTACAATTGATATAACAGAAGATCGCCCCATTATGTTGTGAACGGTCTCTTGTGATAACAAGAGGTTGAGAGTTTTATAGAAAGGCAGTTTTGATTTCAGTTCTCTTAACCCTTTCATTACTGCCCGGTTTGAATACAAATTACACTGTCAATTATAAAACTAGTACTTGAAGAATAAATGTACTTATCTGGTCTATTTTCATAAATCACATTGGTTCTTGTGTCCTTGAGCTATCAGATGATACATAAAAAACTATTCTAAGAAAGTAGCAAAACGATATATCACGTCTACCGAAGTCAACGGTTGGGAAATCTTATGACGGAATATGCCGACAACGATGTGAAAGAGTTAAAGATTTAGATATGTTTCACAATTTAAAAATGTAATTTATTTATTCAATTATTCGAAAATAATAATCGTGTATAGATTATTTCTTACCACGTTAGCCATTTTCCCACCTCATTGAGTCAATAAATTGACACAACATATGATTAATAAGTATTTTATTACATGGATACATTGGCTCTAGATGAGATGCCAAGATTAACAGCTGTAAAGAAGAATAGCAACGACACAGTCGGAGTAGAGTCGCCACTTTGTTTTGATCGAGAATAGTCCTAAATAATTCGCATTGAGTTAAAGGACGTTTAAGCGTTTCCAAGGCGGAAAGTGAGCTGTTTTTAAATAATATTTAATTCATGTAATTATTACTTAAGTGAATATGTGTGTTTGTCTAAATAATAATGAACGCTCCCCAAATAATCCTTTAGTCTCTGCTGTGATGGTGTATCACTGCATCAGGAAATTATTCTAAGAAAGTAACAAAGCGACATATAACGTCAACTGATGTCAACGGTCGGGGAATCTTATCAAGGCATATGCCGACAACCGATGCGAAGGCGTTAAGAAAATCACTTCTTCGAAAAGTATACACGGGTTTCTGTATTACGAGATAATTGTAAAGTTAATTTCATCTCAATAGTATTTTATAATCAACTGTATGATAAACCCATACAAACTACGTTTTAATTATAAATCCTAATTCTACACTTTATTATGTAATGTCGAACAAAACAGAAGCGCAACAAATTACATTTAAATATTTCAAATAATAAAGCGTTCTATTACTTTATATGGATTATTTTACTCTATGAAATATTTGTAATATTTCAAATTAATGGAGTTATATAATTTTCAGTTGCCTATTCTTCGGGTACCCGGGTTCTTTTCGACCTGGAAAACCTTCGGGAATTTTACGGGTGATATACTGAACGTAGGCTTAGTTGAACATATTCTTATGGCAGAAATTTGTGGTGACTAAATGCACCAGCTATACAGCAGATATAAAATTATAATAAAAGAAAATTACAACATATGTTAATCCTTATAACATCTTAGAGAGCAAGCAGACAAGCAATAATGATTAAACAATATACATTCTTTGTAACTGAAACGCATGTGGTGATTGTGAGCGGTTTGAGTAAATTGAAAGTATATATTTATCAGTTTCTTTTTTTATGTAAACACATACAGGAGAATACCGACAGACAGTAATAAGAATTCTGAAGTTTCATCTGTGGAATTCTATGACGCTTACCATGGTGCATATGACTAAGCGCTGCATGTGGAGTGTTGATCCGTCAACGTCATAGACTACAGCCCAAGATTCACGCATTATCCTTTATGTGTGGTGGTCTTCACGGGACGACTTTTGTCTTCTATCAATTTTGATTAATAGGCAATGACTGTCATTTTACGGCTAAGTGATTAAATTCACACCAACCGGGGATAATTTTAGACCTCAGAAATCGATTAAAAATCCTTTTTTTTAATCTCCGTCGGAAATCGAACCAACGACTTTCGGCTTGCAAAGCAAACGCTTTGACCATTGAGCTATACCTGCCAGCAGGAGAGATACACATTTTAAGAAGACATTAAAACCAATACTTAAAAAGCAATCCAAAGCATGAATCCATGGTTCTTAGGAAAGAATTTCGGAAACCGAAAGTTCTTGATAGACATACAGTTATATTAAGCGTTAAAGTATTATGAGAGATAAGTTTATTGGTTGTGTTTGATTACATTTGGAATCAATTATTTAACTACTGAGTTGCATAACTTCTTATTATTAGTCATTATCATCATTATCAGTTTGTATCCGTCCACTGTTGAACGTAAACCGGGAAGTTTACGTTCAACAGTGGACGTAAGCATGCGGGAGCATGAGTCTCTATCCTTTTTGATCCTCCGCCTTCCGCATCCAGGTCACTCCCGCTATTCTTCTTATATCGTCAGTCTATCTTGCAGGGGGTCAGCCAATGCTCCGTTCACCAGTTCTTGGGCGCTATTCCAATAATTTTCCTCCCCGTCGACCGTCGTCTCTTCGACAGATATGTTCTGCCCATTGCCACTTGAGTGTGCCTATTCGTTGGGTAGCATCCACTACTTGAGTTCTTCTGCGTATTTCCTCATTATAAGTATCATTTATATAAAATAAATTCTACGTAGCATTTAGTGATCTATATTCTTATGCTTTATTCGAAGCTATATTTGCACACAGACAGCAAAGCTTCTTTCTTCGTAGTATCAATCCGTTGGATTGGTTTGCAGCAACAGAATCTTGCATCTCGATCTCCATTCCTCTCGGTCCTCCGCAACCCTTTTCAGCTCAGCATAAGCGCTACAATTCATGTCCTCGAATACTTGCTGCAAATACTTCCGTCTAGGGCGCAAAGCTAACATGACCGTTACATGGAAATGGTTTGCAATTGCCACATGTACCGATTTATGAGCGGGTTCGGCAAAGACATTAACTTTTGAATAGGCTTAGTGAACTGTCTGTGTTCTTGATCCCAGGTGCTGGGGCGACCTTGACCTGATGAATAATGGAAAACCCCAACAAAGGGCGGCTGACGAAGACGATGACAAAGGCGTCTTAGGCGCCCATTAGGCTGCCTTTATCTCATGCTCCCGCAAAGCAAAAATACAAATCTCTTGCTCCGGGTCAAAGACCATTCTGCTTCTTGCGAAAAATACGGCGAAGGGCAATTCTAAGAAATAAGTACGGTGGGTGATGATTACTTTGGAATTAAAAAATATGAACAAAAAATGAAAAAAATGTGTAACCTCAAAACTGGGAAGATAAATGAATATTTATCTACAATATAATATTTTATTTTCTAGATCTCATTTTAAGATTATATATATTTTTTTAAGAGGACTAAGTACTGTTTCTGGGTAATTGATTCTCATCAATAGACACGTATAATTAAGGAGATGTGACATCTCAAACATATTCTTGTCTTCCATTCTTCTTCGTATTATCCTTCACATATCTTTTCAATATCTGGAGCATACCTAAGCACCACAAATTGCTGCTACTCAGTCTTTTCACTTGTTACCGTCCATGCCTAATCCCCAAACTGCACCCACAAGACTTTTTCAGATCACATCGCATCTTAGATCCTGCTCCATGTGCTCAACAAGCTGCACACCTCAAGACCTAATGCTAGGCAACACACGGGCCATCAATGTTGCCAGATACTAGGCAGAAATAATTTGACGTCGCTGACACGAAGAAGAAGACCCGAAAGTCCACCTATATGGTCCTCGATGACCTCCAAGGCCCGTGGATTTAAACAGACGGACATAACTTATGCCTCGGATACTGATACAGTACCCAAGGCATAAGTTAGGTGATTTTTAATTTGAATTTATTTTAAAGAGGTCAGATGATATGCCTGAGTCTCAGTATTACCTCATTTATACAAAGAAGGAAATTTCGTCAAAATTATTTTTATTATTTTTTGTACAACATCGATGGCTCATAGATTGCCCAACATAAGACATTAGCAGTAGCAACTATTGTAAATATATGTGTACATAGTGCAACACCTAAGATGTGATGTGGTTTGTAAAAGTCTCTGTATTCGCTTCTTCTTTCCATATACGTTCCATACTTTTATTTAAGCATATGTCAAATATTACGAGTCAATTAAGTGTAATTTTAAAATTAATTTTAATTAAAAAACTAATTAATTAAAAATATTTGGTTTTGATTAACAATTTAAAATTAATTTTTTACTAAATATTTTTAATTTAAATATTTTTTAATTAAAATTAATTCTAAAATTATAATTATGCAGTTTCACCAAGTATTGTAAGTTGATAACCTTAATGTTAGTCAATTAAGTATAAATCCGGTCTCGCTTCCAAAAAACTAGGCGTATTATATAGATCACGTCGGTATTTCAACGATAAACAACTTCTTCTTCTATATAATGTAAAAATCTGAACTATCTTTGAATACGGTAGTCACCTTTGGACTGGAGCCTCAAAATACCTTCTAAGCTTAATTAACTCAGTTCAAAGAAGAGCAATTCCTTTGATAAACAATGACACTCTTACGTCTAACCTGCAATCAATGGAACACAGGCGTAAGATCGGTTCATTTAGTCTTTTCTACCGTTATTACCACGGTCGCTGCTCTTCGGAACTTAAATAACTAATTCCTTCTGCACCCACCCACAGCCGAAAAAATCGTCTTACACTTGCCGAACATCCATATAATGTTAATGTGCGTCAACCAAGAACTGGCAGTTTCCAAAGATCCTTTCTTAATGCCAGTGGTAAGCTTTGGAATGCTCTTCCAGCGTCTGTGTTTCCTTTTCATTACAATCTGGATATCTTCAAGAAACATATAAATATACACTTGCAATCTCCTCAACCCACACACAAACACAACACACTTTTCCCATATGCAGCATCCAGCCTCCCTGGCTGAGCGTCAAAAAGTGCACTGGTCTTGACTATATAGTCACCAAAAATTTTCACCAGTTTTGTCTGCTTTCATAGTGTTTTCACGTCATCAAAATAGGTAATTTTTTCTTCAATCAAATCACAGAACAGATTTTGTACATTAATTTTATTCAATTAAATTTCTTCGTATTAGTACAGCCTTTTGGAATTACGGAAGAAATTAGCAAATAAAACGATACAGAGAAAGAGAGAGAGATAAAAAGGAGCAAATGGGCGTACCATCATCATTAATAAATAAATAATGTAGCGATGTGTATGGCCCTTCCCCTAATAAATATTTATGATAGAATGCGTTAATTGAAACGTCAGAGTTCCCGCCCGCCCGGCCATCAAGGTAATTTGTACCAGGCCGTGTAAATACTATTACTCAACCCTGGCCGAAAAACCTTAAAATGCTTCTCATTAAACGCGACAATGGAACACCACAGTTGCCGGCTAATGCCCTCTCCCGCACATTCATATTACACAGGCAATAATGTAGTATGGTAGTCATACTCACGCTGGGTAGCGGATTTTTTTTTCGTTTTGCTTCATTCGAACAAATTACATAATGTATGAAAATACAAAACGTTGCCGAAATTAACATTTCAATAATACTTGACCAAACCGTATATTGTTCCTTTTTTCAATAATTATTAGTGGAATACCATTTTTAAATTGTGTTTTTTTGCTGCAAATATCAACTTAATTTTTGTTGAAACATGTAAATGCATTTCACTACATCAAAAAGGCTTAAATAGATAGCCTAAAATACTCTTTTATAAACAAAAAACATTGTAAACAAATACTGACTCTCATTGAGTGGAGCACCGGATCACCGCTACGTGAAGACGCATCCAGTGCCTCTCCAACCGGGAGGTCCCATCTATGAGCCACATAGCGACTATGGCTTGGGACTGCGACGAACGCGCGCCCACATAGAAGCGCAACGTTTCCTTATTATGGCATGGAAGCCATCAAATCGCGCCGTTAGGCAAACAAGCGAATATTTTTTTGAGAAAACCATTAAAAAAAAATAGGTGCTTCAATCCATGTTAAGCAAAAGAATAAAACGTCAGTTCACTAAGCCTATTATACTAATACCATTACGGCCACTTCTTGCATTTATTGGTTGAAATTTTCTGTTCAATTTCTCAAGTATTGTTTGTACTTATTTGAATTTGTTCAATGAAGATTTTAACTTATTATTATGTTATATGTGTCACATCAAAAGTACTGTAAATGCACTTCTATATTAAAAAAAATACCCAAAGAAGTTATATCATCAATAGAACCCGCACCCAGTTACGTACCTTTCCTTTATAAATGCATACATCTTCTTAAGCCCCAAAACAATAAAAGTTCTGAGTAGCTTTTCCTTACTCGAGACTGACGGTAGAAAATATTTTTCAAGCCAATTTTTATCTACTTTTATCCAGTTTTATATATTGCTATTATTTATTCAGGGATTCTTGCAATATTTTTAAAGTTTAAGTCAGCAGTTTTAACTTTTAAACATATATAATTCACCATAAACCTACTATATTCAGCATTTTTTTGTATTAGTATTATGGTTTTGTGAACACTGTAAAAACTTCTTGTGGCGAAAGAAAATGTGCGGTTAATTTAATGAACTACAAGAAAACAAACATACATTGTATTTAAAAGTTAGAAAGTATAAGAAATAAAAATATTACTTATAAAAATATATGTACTCTTCGAAAACTGATAAACTCAAATATAAAAAAATATGTAAACTATAACTCTTTCATTTATAAATTTAAATAAAGGTTTTTTTATATATTGTTGAATATTACATTCAACCTTTTATGACCTCAAGATAGAGACCACAATATAAAAAAACATAGTTTGAAAAATGTTGCCCGTAATCAATCTTTTCCTTTATTTATGTACTACTAGCTGACCCGGTGAACTTTGTTTCACCCGAAAGGCAATAAATGAGCAGATTTTGGATTTTATTAAGTTGAATTTTTCGGTACATATGATATCATATATTTGGTCTGGTTGAATTCTATTGCAGTAATCGACGAAACTTCAGCAAGTAGTTGTCAGCATTTCGACGAATCGTCAAACGATATGCGTTATAATTCATCGAGCTTAGATTCTTGGTAGTTTCTTCACCTGAAATTAAGACAATAGATTTGTAATTTTGTATGTAAAGCTAACATACATATTTGTAGCATAATTATAAAGGGGCGAGTATCTACAGAATCAAAAGCAAAGACAGAATTACTGATTTATAAACACTTTTTTTTAGAATTAGTATACATAATTCAAAGTAATAAGTGTAGTATGTTATTCTGTTAATTAGATTGTGTGTAAGTACAAAAATAAATAAATAAATACCTTAAATGTCGGATTAAATCCTCGTCCATTCTAGAGTTCGTGCAAACGGATCGCTTTGGCAGATCGTAAAGAGACTTGTCAATGTTGTCGCTGGAGGTGTCTCTCAGCACGTTGAACAAAATTTGAAGCCGTGAAAATGACCATTCTCCAGATGCACCGTCAAATGCATAACAGCAGTATGAAGTTCGTGATAAGGGATTGCGAATATACGACAAATCGCTTTGTACCAAACTTGAAAACGCGCAATTTCATCGTTGGTATTCGAGGTTAGGATGCCAAAAACCACCAAATCACTGCCTTACATTCGTTATGTTTCAATCCCTAGTTCCATGATGGCTTTTTCGTGAAAGATTCGATCGTTTTGGTCGCAAATATCGGCACAATAAGCTAACAGAAACTCGAAAGTTCTTGAAACAAAACGTCAACCGATAGACTTCAAAATATCTATGTAACCATAGACAATAATAATATCAGTTGTCAGATTCCTTGCCTTTTGTTATAACATTTTTTACAAATAAAAGATTAAACTGATATTTTAACTCATATTTATTTTGTTTTTGACTTTTTTCCTGTCTTTTGTTTTTTTTTTTTTGTTTCAAAATATTCCGTACCTTACGTAGGTACCTACTTACAATACCTACTTTTGCGTCATTTTTAGTTATGGCGTTGGCTATAGCAACGCTTTCTTTAACTGACATCTGTCAAATGACAATAGTCTTGTTTGAAAACATGTTTACGTAAATGTTCAATATTTTTTCTTAATCAAATCAATTTTGAGTATCTTTTAATTTTTTTAGGGTTCTAAGCTACCTTTCCATCAATTTTCAGCCAAGTCGGTTCAGCAGTTTTTGAGTAAAATAATAAAAATAAAAATAACACAATAGAATAAGAAGATGCCTTTCCATTTGCTTTTGTTATAACATTTTTAACAAATAAAAGATTAAACTGATATTTTCACTAATATTTATTTTGTTTTTGTCTTTTTTCCTGCCTTTTTTTTTTCTTTTTTGTTTCAAAATATTCCGTACCTTACGTAGGTACCTACTTACAATACCTACTATTGCGTCATTTTTAGTTATGTTGCTGACTATGGCAACACCGTCTTAACTGACAGCTGTCAAGTTACAATAGTCTTGTATGAAAACATGTTTACGTAAATGTTCAATATTTTTTCTTAATCAAATAAATTTTGAGTATACCATGGACGTTTTTGGGTTCTACGCTACCTTTCCACCAATTTTCAGCCAAGTCGGTTAGGCCGTTCTTGAGTTATAAAAACAAATATAACCCGACTTTCTTTTATATATATAGATACCTGGAACATCGTCATTGCTAACAATTTTGATTGTTTCAAAATATCTCTGTACATGAATGTCCAGCTGTTAACTTATTCTCTCCCCGCAACCTCCAGGACAGTATAACAAGAACTAGAAGATTCAGCAACCTCTGTATCTGAGAACATAAATACGGAATTAAGTGAATCAGAATATGAAATAAGATCGGATGATCAGCCTGACGCTTCCGAGGCCTGGATAAATTGGTTGATAAGAACAGTCAACCTATAAGTAAATTATAAAAAGGTTTTTATTTTCTAAATATTTTCGGTAAAGCAAGGATGAAGGTTTTATTAATATTATAATAGTTATATAGTCATTTTTGCTTATCCTTTTAATTTAACTCTTTCGCATCTGTTTGTCGCATATGCCGTCATAAGATTCCCCGACCGTTGACATCGGTTGACGTGATATATCGTTTTGATACTTTCTTAGAATGTTTTTTATGCATCATCTGATAGCTAAATGTTACAAGACCAATGTGATATATGAAAATATACCAGATGGGTACAGTTATGCTTCAAATACTTGTTTTTTTAATTAACTGTATAATTTGTATTCAAACCGCGCCGTAATGAAAGGGTTTAAAAAGGTTTCTCGCCTGTTTTTTTTCTGTACTTGAAATATCGTAGTTGGATACCAGGGTCCATGTTAAGTATCACAGCATCAAATGATATCAGGTAGAATAAAATTGGACAAAAAGTAAAAGTAAAATGTGACGTTCATTAAAAATGCAATAAATGTATTTATTACTTCTGAAAGATTCTTTGAAACTGCACAGAGCAAAAAACCACTGAAATGAAACACGTTTATTCACAGTAACAGTTTTTATTTATTTTGTTTTTTTTTTTTTCATTTTAAGGGTGAACGCGATGAGCACTGTGTTTCTATTATCAACAAAGCATCTTGACTATAAAAACAGACTAGTGAGTATGTCCTAGTGGTAAAATATTTGCTAACCATACCTAAGGTTGTGGATTCGATCCCCGACGAAGAAAATAAAATAACGATTTCTTAGCTTGATAAATAAATACTCCCGGTTAGTGTGAATGTCACCCTAAGCATGTTAAATTCCAGTAATAGCCTATAAAATAAAATTGTTGGCGGACAAAATTCATCCCGTTAATACCACAATTCAAAAAATGAATGATGCGTAATTGTCAGGCTGTAGTCTATGACGTTGGCGAGTCAACACTTGCCATATGTAACATAAAAAATATTAATATAAAATAATATTTAAATATTCCATATATAACATTAAAAGCGTCTTTTAATCCATAGATGAGATTTGTACACCATCTTTCGGTATTTTTCTGTATGTGTGGACAAAAATATTAAAAGGTGACTTGTTGAGAATCTAGTTGTACTCAGAATCTTAGTTCATCATAATAAGCCACAGTATTTCAGATTTCGCCGACGCCCATAGATCACCGGGACGTCGCGAATATATTAGCGAAAATGGGTTGGAAATTGCAGTCAGGGCGCAGCAAAATGGAGCTTTTTAATATACGAAGCTCGAGGACCACCAATTTCCACGTTATTTATAGTAGTCTCCGCTGCGAGAGCTCACGCGTAGCGTCGCAACTTTGGGCATTGCAACTTTTCTATGGGTCCCGCAAGTCGGACCAACTTCTCCAAAGAAGAGATTCACTTTAATTTGGTAATCTCACGCGGGAAAGATTCAACTTGGCCGATCTCCTCCTCCCCTGTTGCTCTTGCCCCTCAATGTCGTGCCCTTCTTTCTGCTGAAGATACCTAAAGTTTTCGATGGGCGGAGCGGGGCGATTGAAAATTTATGACACGCTGAATACAGTTTTGTTGCTAGGGCGAAATTTCAGGTTGGTGGACTTAAAGCGATCGGTTAGATTTTGAGGTAAGCAAACTTATAGATAATTGAATGTTTATTTAAATAGAAAATATCTAACCATGATATTTTACGTTTCTTTAGCAACATTTATCAGTATTCTGGCTAGTTTTAAATTTATTTCTTAATATAATTATTTGCTACTACTGATAGATTCCTGAATTGAATTCCTTTTATTCTTTTGTCCATTCTCCTTTCTCATCTGTCCTCTGTCTTCTGTCCTCTGTCAGGAAGAAGTAAAATTAATTATTTGAAATGCAACGGTATAATAGCGTTTTTTTTGCGATCATGTACAAATGACAAAAAAAAACTTCAATCCTACACGCATTTCACCAACACATCATTTCTACATGAACCATCTAGTTGCTGAATGTAAAAATGTCTGATGGATGGCCACAATTATTCTTTGATCATAATAATAGATTTAATTCCCGAAAATTTCACAATCCAATAAAACACCTAAAATTTGCTGCCTTTGCTTTAGTAAAATAACATATCTACAGCACGCTACTAAAACGCAGTTCGTGATACAAAATATTTCCGTTTGGCTTAGTGCGTTTTGCCTTGAGGCAGTCTTTTTACTGGCGGCCATGTCGTAGATTGCTATAAATTTGGGCTAAATTATTAAGGAGATAACCCTAAATGACGGCAGCAACAGGGTCACAAGAAACTATTTCAAATTATTTACCATTGAAATAATAAAATTATTTTGAAGTATTGATTTCTATAAAAATGATTTTTAAAATCATCTAAATGAAATATTACGTCGTAAAAATAAGTAACGACAAGCAGTGCTCTAGGGGTCACAATCCAAGTGACTACACGCCTTATATTGCTTAACTTCTTTAATGAGAATCAATGGTGCTTCTACACGGTCTTCTTAGTGATATTGATCCGGTTTAACAAAATCTTGCATCTCGATCTCCACTCCTCTCGATACTTTGCAATCCTCTTCAGCTCAGCATAAGAGCTACAACTCATGTCCTCAACAACTTGCTGCAAATATTCCTGTCTAGGGCGCCCTCTACGGTTTCTACCCTCAAACATCCCTTCCACAATGTCGTGAAGAAGACCATCGTGGCGCATGATGTGACCGATCCATCGGGCTTGCCTCTCTGAGATGGTTATTACTGGGTGCCTATCTTCCTACGCGGAATTGTCTTTGAAAATTGTTTTTTTCTTATAAATACTTTTCGAAGTGAGGAAAAGGTAGCTGTATTGTGTGTTTGCCTACGACATCTCAAGTATACGTCCCAATCAGGTGCTTTTTGACTGACTGTAATATGAAGGACTTCCTAGTCCACTGCTTAGTTCTCGTCATTATTTCTCAAAAGTCAAATCAAAGTAAGTATTACGCAGGCATCTACTTTCAAAACCTTTGATATTTGATTCTTCTAATTGCAATTTAACTGTGTTCTGTGTTTCTCCTTACAAACAATGTTTCTTTGAGAGTTTGTGTCAATACTTTTTTTACTTGTGTTTGCATACAAAAAGTCAATAGGCTCGTTAATTCGTCAACCCCCTGTGTTTGTATGGTTACATCCCTAGTAAATAAAAACGAAATTCATGCTTGACAAATATCAAATAATTGTGAGCCTTCCCCATGAACGAGCCGGTACGACCACCATGTTTATCTTTAAATGACAATTTGCGAGGATTCGTAGAAAATGAAATTTCGCTTAAAATAAATCAGGCAAACTTTACATTGCTTAATTTCGCTGGGGCTAATAGTATAATATATACTTTCAAAAGAAACGTCGAATAAATAATTTCGTCACATTTTTTATTCATATAAGTGTAAACTAGAACTGGAGCGCTCGCTTACTTTACGACAAGTCACCGTTTCGATTCCTTGGAATTGATCAAACAAATTAAGAATAAATAATTTATCAAAAAGAATTCTTGGGAATTGTTTACTTACTTTATAATCCAGATTTATGTGAAACCTCTTTTATATATTTTTTTTCATGACATACGAGTATAAATCAAATTTGGTGAAGGATAAAAGACGCGTTAACACCACTCATTAATTAATGATGTCGAATCAAAAGTCCACAATAATAAATTATGATTATCCATTTTCAAAATTGGGAGTGTCATAGAATCGCATTATCCCACGTGAACTCTATGAAAGGGTGTCTTGATTGTTGCAGATAAAATTTTAACAGCCAAAGAGCTTCTTCTCGAAGTTACGTAGACTACATTCTACGTATAGTTCACGAAGACTTTACTAGGATTGTGAGAGCTTGTGGACCTGAAGAAAAGGCAATTTCAAAATAATGCTCATCTGCGGCATTAAAGAACATGTCCAGGGCTACCTTTGTATTTTAACCAAACGTCAGTTGGAGATCTGTCTTGAAAGCTCATTCATCTTGTTATTCATAACAAAGTTAAACTATCGCAGCTAGAATATTCAGAATAGTCACTTGTTCTCAAAACCTATTGTACGGCAGTATCTACTTTACTACATTACAAAAATATTTTTGATCGGTTCAAGACAAACTCTGGTACCCCCAGTATTTTATGCAATCTGTTTTCAAAACCCAAGATTAGCAACCGTATACCTGTCTTTTTTTCAAGCACCCGGGTCAGCTCTCTTCGAAAAGGCTGTATGGAACTATACACATAATGTACTCGTCGGAGCTGTGAGACGCGGAGCTGTTTTGGAATAAAGTGAGCACCATAGACAGTGCTTTGTGGTGGCAGCTCTTTATGACCATATACATTGCAAGGCGATGATGATGAAGGTAGATAGAGTTGGGTTATAAAAGAAATTCTGACAATTGAAGTGATTCATTTTATTAAAAAATAAAGTCTTAATTACAAAATGGACTATTTTTGTTGTATACTTTTTATGTATGTATGTTTATTATTTTGTGCAATAGGCTATATTTGCAGGCACAAGTCTTTGAAACTCCCATATTGCCTCGCGGCTGCCAGCGAGGTATCCCACTTTTATGGGTAAACCCGAAGTTGGGTACTCGAGTGCCTTGGAGGGTCTCTTTAGGACTCAACTCTTCAGACGTTCTCAGATAAGATTCATTTAACTGCACTAGTTGGACTCAATATATATATATGGATAATTTGTTTCTTTTTCAACATCGTCAACCGAGACGGCTCAAAAGATTGAATATTTAATATTTTAAATGATTATCATGAAAAGTGTTTTTTTAATATGAATTATTTTTGAATATACTCATTTATATGTAGACTGTGAAAAATTGATTTACGAACACTATTCAAAGAAAAAAAGATGATTAAATTTATTTTAAAAATAAACTAAATATATCAATAAACATTAGTTATAAAATTTTAATTTTTAGAATAATTATTTATTTTAATTGACTAAGTAGTACATGTTTAATGTTAAGAAGCTTATCTTTTCTTTACTTTTTTTGATAGACTTTAAGCCTTTGGAAGAAAATGACTTAAATTTGTATTATTCTATATTTGAACTTGGGCTACTTATAAAAACAAGAAGAGTACTTTAGTGAAATTAAATCGTATTTTTGTAGGGGGCATATAAATTAAACTGAAGCATGCTTAAAACATTGTTTTATAAAAGTCAAATATTGTTCACTTGTAATATGGATTAAAGATAAATCTTCTTCACAGAACCATTCCACAGCATTAGTTTACAGCAAGAACATCTTGTTTGTCATTACTGTTATTTATCTTCTGTAGTAATTACACACATATGTTGCAAAAACTTTCGCCCAAACTGTATGTTTGTGATGGTCAATATGGGTGCCTAAAACCTACCCCAATATCAAAGCTATCAACTCTCGGACATCGTCCCACCAAACATACGGCGAGAAATCACCACCAAGAAGGAGTTATCCAAAGAAACCCACGACACACTCCACCTACGTTTGGGTATCAAAAGATAATGACACGGCTCAAATCCAGAAGAAGTTTTCTACAGTCGACAATGGAACTGGTGATACCTGAGGCTGAACATGTGGAGAAATGCAACTGAGTGGAATACTTGGATTGCCTCGAAAGAGGATCTAGCCCTGTTATGGTGATATTCCACTCCTGGACAAGACCAGGAGTGAAATATATGAAGGTCCCTTAACAGACTTCGGACCGGAGTATACAAGACGAGGACACAAATGAAGGCCGACTGAATGTGACTGTGGCATGGAGCACACCCTATCACACGCGCTTATCCAAATCGCTGCACCCAGGAAGACCTGATAATGGACGGGAGTAACGCCATCAACGTCGCCCACTTCTGGGCAGACAGGATCTGACCCTGTTGTTTCCGACACGATTGTAAATATATATGGTCAGTATAATCATCGATGCTCGATGCACAAAATAATAAAAATCCATTTGCTGTGCTATTTTAAATAATTGCGACAATTGTCACATGCAAATTTTTTTACGACGCATTCAAATTCGAGCCGACGTAAACGTATTCCCTCTCGGAATCAACTCGGAGCAAAACAGCGCCATGGCGTTATTAATTCCTCTCAGAAAAGCTCCCGGCGAGAGAAAAGCTGGCGGCTCCTCACGAGCTTTCGCGCAATGAAAACTTTCATACTTATTCAGAATTAGCAGACTCCCGAGTTAGTTTTCTCGGCTAATTGACAACTGCACTCTCTTGATTCAATTAAACACAAGAGAAATTTTAATGCGATTAATGATGTAAGTTTCAACTCGTCACAAACGTTGATGTAAGGCGCGCCTCTCTACTCAGCCAGTCGGCAAGGGACGCGACTCTCTCAAGCCGAGTTATACGACATTCTCTCATTGTGTTTTAAGACGGATGAGTAACTGGTTTTGTTGCTGTAACAACAACAAACATAATTGTTTTCAACTCCTCCATTATTTTAATAAACTATTGAAGATTTATTTTTAAAAAATAATGAAATACAGGTTTATATATTAATATACGTGTTTTAGTTTAATATAGTAGCTTTTGAGTTTGGCCGTGTGTGGCGAATTACTCCATTCCAATATTTCGACCACCATTGCAGGGATATTCTTCAGGGTTGATGATTTAGTTAAGACACTCAATCATCAACCCTGTAGAAGACCCCTTCAGTGGAGGTCGAAATCTTGGAAAGGAGTAATTCGCCACACACGACTAAACCCAAAAGCCACAATATCAAATCTGGCCGTGAAAACCTTAGAAGTTATTTAAGTGTTTTAGTTCAATTACATTATTTGAATATCGTGATTTGTTTATTTGTTGTAAGCATTTGTTTTGATATTCATTTTAAATATACTAATGAATTTTGTATAAATATAGATAGAGGATGTTAAGTAACTGTTAATCAAATGAACAATATCGAAGACACTTGAAATTTTAATAATTTATTAAAATGGTATTCAAATATTGTTTTTGTAATACGAGTAAGTAAAGACAGATACCTTATTCGTTAATGTGTATTTATTATATTCTGTCGTATCAGCGTTTCTCTAGTAATAAAATAACAAGGAACAAAACATTGTATCCACAACTAGCGGTCTTATTTCTGTGATAAATGTTGCTCAATGTATTCTATATTAAAAAAAAAAACATTATTTATTTTATTATTGCCGGTGGGTATAGCTCATTGGTCAAAGCGTTTGCTTTGCAAGGCAAAGGTCGTGTGCTCGATCCCTGACGGAGATTTAAAAAAAAAAGGATTTTTCATCGATTTCTCAGCTCTAAAGCTACCTCCGGTTGGCGTGAATTTGATTCCTCACCCGTAAAATGCCAGTCATAGCCTATTAATTATAAAATGGTGGTACACGAAAGTCTTCCCGTGAAGACATAGTAAATTCATAGTAAATTCCTGTAACAATAAGGATGATGCGTGAATCTCAGGCTGTAGTCTATGACGTTGGCGGATCAACACTCCACCTGCAGAGCTTAGCCCATATGAATCATGGTAAGCGTCATAGAATTCCACAGATGAGACTTCAGAATTACTATCACCATCTGTCGGTATTCTTCTGTACGTGATTACATTAAAAATATATATAAATAAATACATAATTTATTACATAGCTAATCAAATTGTCAAATAATAAACTTCATTTTATTTTCGCTTATTATTAATTACTTTAATATTATGAGAGCAATGCTGAAAAAATCATACCATCCCTACATTAATTTTTTTATAATAAATATATATTTAATGGTAAGGATAAAAATATTTTATTTCAGGGAAGCAAGAATAAAAAAAATTACATAAAAATACTTTATTAACTACAGTATATTTAATGAGAAATATAAATTATTTTATGTTTTTTCATTATTTTCTTTGCTTTTTTGTGGCCTGAATTTCTGTATAATTATTTACAAGTATATCCAATGTAGTAGTACTCAAGTAGTGGAGGCTACGCAACGAATAGGCATAGTCAAGTGGCAATGGACAGGACATATCTGTCGAAAATACGACGGTTGACGGGGCAGAAAAGTATTGCAATGGCGCCCAATAACTGGGAAACAAAGCATAGGCTGACCCCCTGCAAGATGGACTGACGACATTAGAAGAATAGCGGGAGTGACCTGGATACGGAAGGCGGAGGATCGAAGAGGATGGAGACTCATGCGGGAGGCTTACGTTCAACAGTGGATGGATACAGGCTGATGATGATTATATCCATTGAAGTTTATTATAAAGTATACTCTGATATATTGTTTTGTTAAAAATAAAGTACATTAAGTTTTTATTTATCACGTTTTTGTATATTTTCAGAAGCTTTTAAAATAAAATCAGAGAAGTTAATTATGAGTAAAACAATACACTTTTAAATAATCAGAAAGCGCAAAAATAAATGTGAAAAATGTTTACAGCAGAGGGTGAACAAATTTGTAAGAACTGTAGTAGGAGCATTGTTTCTTTCAGCACGATTTTCTTCAGATGTGGGAGAGCATTGAAAACTGTCTTTTTTGTTCTTATTTTTATTGTACTTTAAGAAAAACTAACTTAAAAAGAAACTTTGGTTAATAAATATGCCTCCAATTAAAATTCTCCAACTAAAATGCCTTTCTGCATTATAAGACAGGTGGTAGATGGTATCATTGCATATATAAAAAGAAAATTTACATTGGTTTCACGTAAAAAACTAACTAAACTGTGGAGAAGATAAATTTTTAAAAGACCGAATATTTCATGCTAACTGGCGTTGGGAAAATCATTCTATTTCCTTTAAAATACCGTTAAACTGTGCCTTGAAGAGTTTTTATTTAAGCATATATGCTTTTGGAAATCTGGGTATATATATATGACTTCAGACGATCGAAGCATACAAGTAACTGATAGAATTTTGTGGCTACGATTTATGGCAAACAAATACCAGTGCGTTGTGAATTTTCCTTTTTTATGTGTTGTAATGTTTTTGTGCTATGGAAATATCTATGCTCAGAATGTCGTTAAAAGATATAATTCAAAACGAGGAAATACGCATTAAAACTCAAGTAGTGGATGCTACTCAACTAAAAGGCACACTCAAGTGGCAATGGGCAGAACTGTCGAAGAGACGACGGTCAATGGGGAAGAAAAATATTGGAATGGCGCCCAAAAACTGGCAAACGAAGCATTGGCCGATCCCCTGCAAGATGGACTGACGACACTCGGAGCATGGATCTCTCCATGGCACAGTAACATTATAACACATAAAAAAGAAAAAATCATAACGTACAGGTTTGCCAAATAAGTATATCGAGAGTGATCTGGATGCGGAAGACGGAGGATCGAAGAGGAAGGAGAGTTATGCAGGTGGTGATTTTTGTATACTATTAATTGTTGTTAATAATCTATAACGAACTATACTAGATGTAGATTAATTTCAAAACATTTTTTTTCTTGGAAGATCCAACCTGTGTTATTTCTTATGTTAGTCGGTCATTTTTATTATTTGGTCTCACCAACACAGGCTGGTATGTTTGTTTTCGTTTAGACAGACTTGTTTCTCTTTAAAAATTGTTTCGGATCGCCCTCGCCCGCTTATTTTTCCCTCTAATTTTATTTTTTAACCAAAGCGAACAACCGCCATAAATAAATTTCAAGAGGGATGAAGAAATCTCGTAATTTTTTTTATAAACGTGCGGCTTTCGTTAAATTTTCAAGCCCTTTCATATTTTCGCGGATGCAATTTTTATGTACCCGACTAGCTCCGCCGTGTAACAGTTTAAACAAGTCTTTTCTATTTTGTAAAGTACATAATTTTCCAGTATTTATTACATCATTTGAGTTTTAATTAAGGTTTATTTTGTGATTTCTATTTATTATTATGGCGTACTTTTTTCAAGCTTCCTAAAATTATCAAACTTATAAAGTCATTGAGAGCGTCATAAATAATGCATTCGGTGGAACTTTAGAACTCGGAGCTAAATTGTTAAAAAACATAACATACTACGCATTATATAACTGTATCCGAAATATAACGTCTAACTGTTAGCTGCAAGAATCCTTGCGTCATCTCAAACAATCTCACCTGAGCCTGAAATTACGCATAATAAATACTAACATCCTCCTCTTTCTCAAAAAGGAGTGTTATTCCGTCGCGTGATGGCAGGATGAGGAGAAGGTCAGCAAACAAAGACTTTCCTTTAGAAGCACATTGATTATATTTATTTAAATCTCTACAAGCTTCCGGCGAAGCGGAAACATACCGCTGGCCGTAACGCGACCTTGTCTTGCTTGAGGGTGGGGACTGACTACCGATCTCCATGCTCGGTCTTGGCTTTCGACCGCGCCAAGAGCGGTGGTGTTTATAACTAATACAACCGTTAGCGGACCCATCCAAAATGACAACATGGCGCACATAAATGCACGACAAGCGACCAGGAATAAGAGATGAAAGATTATACATCGAGGTTTTCGGTAACAGTCAGCAAGGACTACATCATGTTGATGTCAATACTATTAGACTGCCCTATATGACAACCTTAAAGACGCATGTTAATCGCAAGCAAAAGAGCATAACCAGCCGTGACTAGTGGGCTCTATGACGCTAAACCAGAGCGGCGTGCGAGAATGCTGATCTGAAAGAGTATGTTGATCTGTTTATTGTAGAGATACAGATCGTTTCAAAGAGGAAAAAAGGTACTGGAAGGCTATTTTATAGTCCACCGGTAGGATTCAAGGAGATATTTTGGAAGCTGTCAGATTTTGGTTTACATACTTAATACCTATATATGGATTTTCAGCAAGTGTTTGATGTGTCTGTTGGTTGTGGGTGGCTGCAAAAAGACTTAGTCCTTTGAGTTTATAAGAGTAAGTAAAAAAGACTTAGTTAAGCAATATGTCGTCTGTGTAAAGAGAATTGAAGATTAGACATATGTATGCCATTACTTACTAAAAGAACAGCTTTTATAAAAGAAGACAGCCTTAATATTAAATACGAGACATTTTTAAGAAAAACGTTTTTCTTATTTTTAAGCAGTCATTTTGTCTTTGTGGGCATTGCTATTTAAACTGTTCATTAAAGAACCGTTATTTGAAATCTACCGCAAACTGCTTAGGTAAACTTTCTATACAAGTGTTGTTGTACAAAGTTGCAAGTTGATTATACTAAGTAACTGATATTTGTTTTCTTTAAGCTATCATTCTCTTATCCATTTTCTTTACTTTAAGTACAAACTAACTCGCGTTGAACGTTATATTAAAATAATTCCCATAGCACGTTAAAAAGCTTCTACGTCTTCTGTTCGCCCAATACAAAGGGTACTTAATCCACTGTAAATAATTAAGACAGTAATGATTTGTGTCTTACAAAGTTATTTATGAAACTGAATTTTATTGTGAACTCAGTTTTTATTGGGCGGGGCGAGTGTAAAGCCAGTATCTCTCAAACCCGCCTAAGCTCAACTTATTTATAACAGTGTTTCACAACCATATTCAAAAATAGAAAATTAAAAATGGGCTTCATTAAAGTTAGAAAGATCCTATAACAATTAATGAATACACTGTTATATACGAGAAAACCATTATTTTTCTCTTACTCAATTTAATTTATGTTAATATACAATAGTAATGTATTTGATGTTATACTATTTATTAACGTGGCTTAGAGATAATGCATTTTCTTATTTGTGACAAGATAATGAGTTTGATTTCCAACAACGATTAAAAAAAAAATATTTTTTAAATAAAAATTAGTTATTTCTTCTATACCTTGTTTGCTGTATATTTGGTATCCTCAGCCGTGAAATATAATTCATTGTATTTTAATCAAAATTAGTGGTAGACGAGAGTTGTCTCGAGTAAGGATTTCCTTAAAGTTTTACTAATACTTTTTAAGTTTTTTATTATTCTTCACCTGTATCCTTTCTGCAACAAAATTATCAGTTATGTGTCAAAGTGGAAAATGGAAGTTTTTTTCAGAACACCACCCATTTATAGTAAATTCCTGTAAAAATGTATGATGTTTAAAAGTTGAGCTGTAATGTGCATTGGAGGATCAACACTTCACATACATAAATGTTAAGCGTCATATAGTCTATATGTGGTCCACTCTCTCTCCATCAATCTGCATTATTATGTTTTTATAAACATAAATAAGTAATTTAAAAGAACTATTTCGAAGACGGAACCTACAATCAATTGCATAGTAGGCGTCTAGGTCATACATTATGACTTGGGTTAGATATTTTCAATCGCAGTTTTTGACCACTCTCATGTATGTGTTAGTTAACTATCGACAGGCGTATACAACTGGGATGGGCAGCATTTGGATAACTAAAGTACATTTTTAAAGCGAAAATTCCGCAATGTCTTAAAACTAAGGCGTTTAACCAATGCATCCTCCCTGTATTAATTTATGTCGCAAAGACGTAGAATCTGACAGCAAGTCTTATCCATAAAATAAAGGTCACCCAGCGTGCTATGGAGAGATCCATGCTCGGAGTGTCAATAAAATATAGAATCCAAAACGAGAAAATACGCAGAAGAACTCAAGGAGTGGATGCTACCCAACGAATAGGCACACTCAAGTGGCAATGGGCAGGATATATCTGTCAAAGAGACGACGCTCGATGGAGAAGAAAAGTATTGGAATGGCTTCAAGAACTGGCAAAAGAAGCGTTGGCCGACCCCCTACAAGATGGATTGACGATATAAGAAGAATAGCGGGAGTGACCTGGATGCGGAAGGCGGAGGATCAAAGCGGATGGAAACTCATGTGGGAGGCCTACGTTCAACAGTGGACGGACACAGGCTGATAATAAATATTCTGGTGTTATTATAGTTATAAGTGTTTGTTTCGTAGACCAATAGTGCATGATCACTAAGCTAGTGTAACGTGCAGGCACCAACACAAGCCGAACATCTGTTAGTCCAATATCCATTGCCCGGTTCGCTTTATGCGGAGGATGATTTATGAACTGAATTAATGTTTTTTGCTTTAATACAAACGACGTGTCTCCAATCCGGTGAAAGCAAACTCTGCACCCCATTATGCCGCCTTAAACAATGAGCAGATACGCAGGGGAAACGAACCTTTTTCAAGTAAACAACATTTTCTTCTTTTTCTTCGTGTCAGTGACGTTAAATATTTTGTTGCCCAGCATTAGGTCCTGAGATGTGCAGCTTTTTGGACACATGGAGCAGGATCTCAGGTGTGAGGTGGTCTGCAAGTCTTCACAGTTACACAATATTGACTCTCCCTGCCGAAGCATTCCCCACTGCTCGAGGTTGTCCTTTGTTCAACCAACTCCGGCTCTTAATCTGTTCAGGGATTTCCAGGTCCGCCAGTCAAGGTTCTTGCCAGTTGGGAGGCCTTCCATTGGAGTGATGAAATCCTCTGATGCGATTTGTTGCCAGAGCTAGAGTCTCTCATTTTTAGGGTTTAACAATATTTTTCCATGGAATTAGCGAAAGATTGTGGGTTTCCATCAACTACGAAGTTTAACATGTTTAACGCCAACGTAATTTTTTTAATGCATTCGACTCTCAGGGGCCATATAGGCCACATTTGATGTTAAAATTCCATTGAAATGTAACCGCTGGCGTAAAGGGACTGTTGGTTCAAAAAAAAAAACGTCGGTCACCGGTAACCTACAGGGCGCCGTTTTTAGTCACCGGTGACCTACGTGGCGTAGAACGTGTTACAATATGCTTCAATATATTTAAAACCTTTTTGATATTATCCACGATGCAATGTTTAGCATTTTTTTGTTCACTCATGGAAGTTAATCAAAATTACACCTGGTTTCTCCTTCTATTGTTACTTTGACGGCGGGTATAGCTCAATGGTCAAATCGTTTGCTTTGCAAGCCAACGGTCGTGGGTTCAATCCCCGACGGAGATCAAAAAAAATAATTTAATCGATTTTTGAGCTATAAAATACCCCCAGTTGGTGTGAAATTGTAGATGTAGAAAGCCAGTCATAACCTATTAATCGAAATTGATGGTAGACGAAAGTCGTCCCGTGAATACAACCAATTCATCAATTCATAGTGATTTCTTGCAATAATAATTAGATAATGCGTGAATGTCGGGCTGTACTCTATAACATTGGCGGATCAACACTCCACATACAGCGCTAAGCCACACGCAGCATGGTGTGCGTTATAGGATTCCACATATGAGACTTCAGAATCACTATCACCATCTGTCAGTATTCTCGTGTATGTGTTATACAGGAGAATATAATGTACATAAAAAAACAGTTATTGCTTTGCAATACTCACAAATGGCATGCGTCACTCTCTGGAATTCTCCCGCATGTGTTTATATAAAATATAAATCTATATTTAATAAAAGCACGCCTTTTATAATTGTATACTACTAAACGTCTTTCCAAGGTTGCATTGGAAGATTTTTTTATCACTCACGAATATTTTTAATATACTATTTATTGTTTATTAATGACATAGTATATAACAGTAACGTAATTTATTTTTCTTAATATTTACACTCTTCGAAAAACTCGCGTGAATCCTGTTACATATAATATAATGATTGTAAACTCTGCGAGGAGCGCTGCATGTAGTAAATATTCCAGGAGTGACGTTTAAAGAAATTAAAAAATAATCTAGTCCAGGGCATGCTTTTATTTAAAATTATTTACTGAACTATACACAGAAAAATAATTCTCGAATAGAGTAGCTACCACCAAGAATTATCGATCCAAATATTTAAAAAATATTTAGTTTGTAGATATCTACAAACTCTTAGCGCCATCAAAAAATATAATTTTAAAATCAACCCAAAATATAAAATTAAACAAGAAGGATTTTTTTTAATGTATTTTAATTTTTAATCCATCTAATTTAATTTAAAAATTAATAATAATATTTAAAAATAATTCAAATCAAATTTAATTCAAATTAATTATGAAGTGCATTGTATAAATTATTTTAATGCATTTAATTTAATTTTACTTCATAAGATGTCGCTAGTAGTAATACGAAACCTGCACGAGCAACGCCGGCGCGAATATAAGCCCGACCGCAGTGCTAGTGTTTGGGGGAGATAACAGTGCCAACTCTTACTGCCCCCCACATAGTCTTTGAGATTGATATTTGTATATAAAAGACTATGTGATAATTAATAGTATTTACAGCATGGCAATGTTTTCCCAAAAAATTTTAAACTTTTGAAACCTTTTCCATCGTACACAACAAATACGCAGTCTATTTTAACTCGTAGAGTAAGTAAATCTGTTATTTTGTTATGTAATCGCATGCAGGAGAGCACAGCCGGTCAATACCAGTGCACTCTATGACGCTCAAAAAGGGAGGCTTCATACGGGAAATGTAGGAAAAGATTGTCATTTCTTATCGAACGAATTGCTCTTCTTTGAACAGGTAAAAATCCAAAGGTGATTCGCGTCTTCAAGGATAGGTCGGATTTGTCATTTATATAAAATAAGAAGTTGTTTATCGTTGAAATACCGACATGATCTATATAAGTGCCTTATATGACGTCTGATTGTACTCATACTTTTAACGTAACTACTTTAGTACTCGTAGAAGAATACTGACAAATAGTAATGAAAAATCTCATCCGTGGATATATGAAGCTTGCCGTTTTCGAGTATGGCTAAGCGCTGCATATGGATCGCTTATCCGTTAAAATCGTAATATACAGCGCAGCATTCATTATGATGGGGAATTACTACGAAAGACACTGACGACTTTCATCTACCACCAATTTTAATAAATATATTATGACTGACATTGTACACTAGTACTAAGTAGACCCTTCATCAATTCAAAGTAAACTACTTTACACCGACCGAGGAAATTAACAGAGCTCAGGAATTGATACTTTTATTTTATGTAAACACATACGGGAGAATACCGACAGATGGTAATCGTAATCTGAAATCTCATCTAAGGATTCTATGACGCTTATCATGTCATATATGGTTAAGCGCTGCATGGATTGTTGATCCGCCAACGTCGTATACTACAGCCCGAGATTCGCGCATCATCCTTTACTATTACAGGAATTTACTATGAATGGTTGGTCATTGAGTTGTACAAAAAAGGTATAACCGAGTCGATGTACTTCAATTTCAATTCTGGTTGCACCGCAGTTAATACACCACACCTTCTATATAATACATCCGTAAAAGGGGTTGATACTTTTAAATATCTCGGTTCCGTGATATCCTTAGACGCCAAAACTGAATCCGACGTAAAGCATAGAATAAACACAGGATGGCTGAAATAGAGGTCTCTCTCTGGGGTTTTGTGTAACAGAAAAATTTTAGTTAGGACCAAAGGTAAAATCTACATAACTGCTGTAAGGACAGCTATGCTCTACGGATCAGAGTGATGGACCCCGCTGAAACGTGACTTGGGTAGGATTCGTGTGGCAGAGATGAAGATGATGAGGTGGGCGGGCAGTTTGAATACAGTGGAGTTCGAAATGAGCATATTCGGGGTTCATTTCGGGTGGTCCCCATACCTGAAAAGATAAGGGAAAATCGCCTAAGATAGCATGTGACACGGAGAGATAAGGACCACATAGTGAAGAGAGCCCTCATGATACCCACGCTGAGAAGAAGACCTGGAAGACCACAGGCAACCTGGGCTGCAACTGTAAACAAGGATGATTTCCGTCAGTTTAATTTTGGTATCAACATCCCTACAGTAAATATTTATAAATACATACATATATTTTAGAGGCTATAGTCATTGGCACACTGATATTGATGGTATGGGCTTGTGACACGCAGAGATGAGGAACATATGGTTAAGAAAACCCTCAACATACCCACGCAGAAAAAGATCTGGTAGACCACAGGCAACTTGGACTACAACTATAGACAAAGATCTGAAAACTCTGGGCTTGGCGAATGTGCACAAGGGAAGCTGACCCCAGATGATGGGAAATGGCGAGGCTAGAGAAGAAGACACTGAGTTTTACAAAAATGTTTGTTTTGTTATCTAAATCGAACAAAATAATATGTTGTTTATAATGAAGTAAACTTTACGTGATTTATCTCTGATACAATTAATCAAGCAGAGAGCTTTGAAGAGTTTACCAAAACATTACGTGTTAACAAACGAAAAACCCCATTGGAAAATCGTCGAGTAGCTAATGCGTGGCATATAATCATGTTATTGTTGTACACAGCAGAGTCCCTCAAACTACGTGTAACATTTAAATATATATTTTTTTTAATTTATTCAAATATGTAATATTTTATGTAAGAAAATATTTGTAATATAGTGAACTTTTTGAGTGTTGATTTACTGGGGTTATTTAACCACATCTAATAACAATTCATAAATGTTCAAGATGCGGTATTCACTAGACTTCGTTTACCGTTTTTTTTTCTTTATATATTCGTTACAAAGCTGTAGCATACAGTTGTTACAGTTTGCCTCAACACAATACCTCTTTTAAAGACACCTCTATACCCGGAGACTAACTTAGAACATAGATTTTCCAACTTCAACGGTGGAAGCCTGGGGATTTCAAAATACTACAGCTAGACTATGAGCCATATTTTTAAACAGGTTGATATGATTAGACCTAAATCATTTGTATTTAAGAGGTGTTTCAACTCAACATTCATGATAAGAATCTCTGTTTGAGCATTCTATTGGCGTTAGTACATATTTTACTTAGAATAAAACATATTAGAGTTTTTGTATACCAGATATAAAATTGAAGCAAATGGGCGATATAATTTTTCGCAACACAGTTTTGTCAGATACCGTATCCATGTATCGGGCCTCACAAATTATCTCAATACACGAAAAAACCCAACTCACACATTACTATATATATTAATCAGTGATTTGATATATTCGCTTCAAATGCCTATTTATTTATTAAATTTTTTTTGATCGATAATTTTTGGTGGAATTCCATAATAAAAGATATGAAAAGACAATGAATTCCCTTATACATTAATGATTTCCAAAACACATATACCCATCACACAATATATATCCACCTTTTCGCTCACTCTTAGCTTATATAGAGCCAACACTCACTTTACTAACTGACTTGAAAATGGCCATTCGACCTGTCTGAAACATGTCGTCAAAAAAATATTTTGTAGGATAAATTCTAAAAATCATTTTATTTATATTTGCCTATTTATTTATTGAGTCCTAAAAGAGCTGCTTAACGAGCATCACAGTGTGTCAGTCAGTGAATCACAAATCTAAACAGTTATATTTCATGTACGCTCACCGTTCAGCATGTTGTGATCGCTGCCATAGTACCTATACAAAATGTTAAGATTTCTATTGGATTTTTGAAATGTTACACGTTAACGATGTGGAAGCGCTGAGTGAGGGCGTAATAATACCATACCGGTCGAATTTTCAGGTCGCTTAGTATAATTACGTTTTTCAGAAGAGAACTTTGCGTGGGAATTTCCCGGTCATTTAACAATACTCTTGTTATCCAGGGCGCGAACCCCGGCGCTCGAATACCGGCGCGCGAATCCCGGACGCGGCCGATTTCTGCCTTTGTCCGTGGATTTTATTCAATTATTTATACGGTTCGTTTGAGATTAGAACGCGTTGTTTTTTGCTGCCCTCTGCTTCCGATACATGTCACTATAATTAAAAGATCGACCGACATAACAAATAGCTTTGTAAAATAAACATTTTAATTTGTTTTATACTCTTATATGAGAGTTAAACCGAAATTATTAATTGGTTCAGGACTCTTATCATTGAGATAATCATTGAATAACTTATAATTAACTAATTAAAAAGCCATTCTTTCACATATGGCTTGCATACTAATGCTGCCGACTTTTCAAGTAATTGGACTTTTTCCCTGGAGGGAACCGAGAACCATATATTACATAATCCCAGTTGAAGCTCCGAATGCAAGATATCTTACGATTAGACAAAGACAATGGATAAAAGAAACTTGTAATAACGATATGTTCTATATATGGAACGAACATGGCAATAACATAATAAGACAACAGCCATACCACGGTGATACATCGGTTTTTGTGCGATCACTGAATATGGGCGGAATTGAACACCGACAATGTTTTAACAGGTTTGCTTCAAAAACATGCCTTACGATAGATAATACTGGAATGGCTTAGTTTTGAGAACTTCGGTCGAATCATAAAATTTAATATAATTTTGATTTATAGTATATATATATATAGTTATAATGACCTTATAATTAAGTTTTCGATAATGTACACAAACCATGAAAATTTCTTAGTGTTTTCTTAGTTGATCTATGAGTGCAGAAATGACCTGCAAGAAGGCAAAAATATTGATAGCTGACAGAAAGGTGTGAAGAATCGGCAAACATTTACTTTAGATAATGAACGTTATACCTGTTTAATAACTTAAATTGAAATTATTATTTTCATTATTGTGGAGTCGTTTTTTTTGACTCTTGTTACTAAAAAAAAAATAATAATTTACTGTGACTGAGTATAATGTTTTGTCATCAGATAACCAAATTAAGTTCTAAAAAGCGAAAAATTAAAAAATCTGTAGAATTTCTTAACTTGAGACAACTATAATACGTAAAAACCAAAGTGTCAACACTTTTATTACGGCTAAGTTTGAATACAAATTATCCTGTCAATAATACAACTAGTATTTGAAGCATAAATGTGCTTATCTGGTCTATTTTCATATATTACATTGGTTTTTGTATTCTTTAGCATAAAAAAATCAGATGATGCATAAAAAACCATTCTAAGAAAGTAGCAAAACGATATATCACGTCAACTAATGTCAAAGGCCGGGGAATCTTATGACGTCATATGCCGACAACCGATGCGAAAGGGTCAAGTCATCTTTGGATGTTTTTTTTCAACATAAGAGGTACAAACAAAATACTGGAGAGTATATTTTATGTTCAAAAGATTCACGGATTATTTGGATACTTTCAAATATTTTCAATGAACAATGTATTAAATTATAAAACAAATGTTTTTTTAAATATTTTCACGAAAATTGTCGTAGTTCTCCAATATTTCAGACTCCGGGGCATGAAAAAAACAAAGATGATAAGAGATAAAATAATATATTCTTGGTTCTGCGTAAAATATATCCATCACAAAGCAGAATTTTTATTTTTTAATACGAGTATCACATCAAAATTTAATACACATAAAAGTCTGTAATACACGAGAATCGATTTCCTTTGGTATATAATATCTTTGAATTGCTTTGAAAATGTTCTAATACTCTCCTTACAAGCAAAAAAATAAACATTTCTTTGAATAATGTTTATAAAAATAATTACAGAATGTCTTTCCACATAGTCATCATAATTTGATTTTATATCTAATAAACTGTAAAAAACTGTAAATAAATAACTGGACTTAGGATATAACGGGAAATAGTTTTGCATCTTTTTCCGCTCTTCTAACTGTAACATATGGTCGCCACTAAATTTCACCATATATTAGTTTTTTTTTTATGTAAGCACATACATGAGAATACCGACAGATGGTGAGAGTTATTCTGAAGTCTCATCTGTGTAATTCTACTACGCTTACTATGGTGCATATGGCTAAGCGCTGCATGTGGAGTGTTGATCCGCCAGCTTCATAGACTACAGCCCGAAGTTCACGCATCATCCTTATTATTACAGGAATTTACTATGAATGGGTGGACTTCACGGAACGACTTTCATCTACGACCAATTTAAATTAATAGGCTATGAGTAGCATTTTACGGGTGAGGTATCAAAGTCATACCATCCCGGTTACTTTAGAGCTTAGAAATCGATCTCCGTCGGGGATCGAACCCACGACCTTTTACTTGCAAAACAAAGACTTTCACCATTGAGATATACCCGCCAGCTGTTGCCATAGTATTTTCCTCAACCCATGTCAGCTGTCACCCGGAGCTCCACCGAGCATATTACAGTCTATATTGATTGCCCAAAAATCGATTGACAAATCCACGATAAAAGCGCGTTCAAAAGAAAATACAGTCGTCACAAAAAATATTTTAATAATTTCAAATAATGTTTTAGAATACCAATGTGAACGTTTCAATTGTGGGGCGGTGATATGTCATTATTTTTTATCATAATCTCGTGTAATACAGGTCGGTATCAAAAGCGATGCCTAACCGAATTAGATTTTTATTTTCCCAGAAAAAATCGTCTCGTCAATTTGCGATACGAGACACCGCCACAGCGTACGACAAACCCGAATAAAAAATGTAACTTTTAAACTAGGAGTTTGGCGGAGAGGTAAATCGCCAGCTTACCATGCATAAAATCGATGGATTCAATCCTCGCAAAGCATACTATGAACATTTTCCATTTATAATGACATTAGTCACTTCTTAGGTTTTCACGGCCAGATTTTTCAGGGATTATGACTTAGTGATGAGTTGGTGTCTGAAGGTAGTTTAGCCGTCAGCCTAATGTACCTCCACGGTGTGTTTCAAGTAGCGTACCTCCACGAGCGTCATAACGGGTATGTTCTAAGGAGCATACCTCCTCGAACGTCACGTCGGACTGTGTGTTTTCCTTGCTTGTCTGTACAGGTATTTGAGTATGTGCTAGAAGTGGAAGCCATGCTGTTCCAGACACCAACTCATCACATAGTCATCAACCCTGAAGAAGACCACTGCAATGGCGGTCGAAATATTGGAAAAAAGTAATTCGCGATACACGGCTAAGCCCAAAAGCCACAATATCAATGACATTAGTCACTCACAAGTATAAACCACAAAGTTGTTAATACGAATAGTTACCAACGCTTAACAAAAATTATAAGTGAGGTTCTCATTTCAATAAGTGGCATCGGCCGCGGATCAAAATTTGGATTCGTTACCGCTTATTGCTTACCGCGTGTTGTGATTGGGCTTAGAACTCTGAACTCAGAACCAAATGGTCTATGTCTAGGTACCGTCGATCTGATCAACCAATCTTCTTTAAATTAACAATTATCCTGTTCGCATCGGTACCCGATATATACCGTGTGAGATTCCTCTACCGTTAACATCGGTAGCCGTGATATATCGTTTTGCTACTTTCTTAGAAAACATTTTTACATCATATGATAGCTAAATGATACAAGAACTAATGTGATATATGAAAGAAGACCAGATAAGTAAATTTATGCTTCAAATAATAGTTTAATAATTGACAGTATAATTTGTATTCCACCGAGCCGTAATGAAAGGGTTAACAAAACACTCAAAAATGCTCCTCAGAACTAGCTTTCATCTCTTCGGTTCTTTAGACTCCTGATCTGGGGCTTCTAGGAAACCAAATACATTTCAAGTTGGACCTTCGGATTCAAGAATGTCTTGGAAAAAGCCATGGAAACTCGTTTATGTGATAAATAGTTGTGAAAATTTGTGGTGGCCAAAAATAATAGGAAACAATGAATAAATATATTTTAACAAAATATTAAAAATAATATGATATTTACTTTTAATGATTAAAAAGTTTTAAACAAATTATTGAAAGGAAAATAGGATCTAAGTATTTACCTGTTAAATTTTATGATGTAGAACTTCTTTTGGTTATTGATTATCAAATACTTAGGTTAGGTTGTGAATACATTTTTTAAAATATTAAATGAATAAAAAAAGGAAAAAAGGCTTGAGAACACTGCTTAATATATTTCAAAAATATTCAGCATGCACTTACACAAAAGTATCAACAATTTTACCGTTGTATTTTTTGTGGCTCTCGAATAATTTATCGGGGTGACTGAACCAAATTTCGTCTGTCATGTTCATCTTCTTTGAGTGCATTGTCAGGTATCTCGGAGGCTGCCACTCCCCAAGTGGGACCTCTTCATTTTTTTTAAGTAATAAGGTTACTCCCCGGGGCATTTCCCACTTTTTTGTTTCCGCCATTGATATTCGACGGACACTTGGGCAACAAATGTATGAACAATATTCGTCAGATAGAATAAAATATAATATAATATAATATACACTTATATTTTCTTCAAACCCAGGGTTTGTAGTCGGGATCTATACGTTTACTATTTATTTATTTGACGAAGCTCCAGGAAGATGATATTATATAAGAAGATACAAGATTTCTGGTAGCTGACAGTGCTTTAAGGTGGCATTTTGTAACGAACATATGTCCCACAATTGAGTGTATAAATATGCTTAAAATATTGTTTTAATTATACAGAACCATAACAATTTTATATAAAAAAGGTATATGTTTCTACAGGCAATATGCAATCTTCATAGTTCTAGCATTTTGCTAGCATTTAGAATGCATATAAACAAATTTGATATAATTCATTGTATATGCAGTACTATTATTCATTACGGCTGAGAATCTTGGGATCTCACTAAGAGCTAATTCATGCGTACAATGGGATTCGAGAGGAGATGCCTGCGTAGAATACTAGGTGTATGATGGTTTGACTTTGTGAGGAATGACGAGGTGAGAGAGCGGACAAGGCAGCCTCCCACACTGCAGTTGATGAAGAGGCGAATGTAGACTGGGCTGGGATATGTTTCGAGAATGCCGCAGGAGAGCATAAGCTATAGGTGCCTTTTCTTCAAGCCCGGGGGCTCGCACCGTCCAGTAGGGCCATCGGGAAATAAACCTGTAATGTACTGTGTGAATGTACTATTGCTTTGTGGTATCGAGGTTTTCGGTACCAGTCAACAAGAGGCATATTATTCTGATGTCAGTACGTAAAAAAACTCCTACTAAACGGCAAATCTAGTGACGCAAAATGATTCAATTCAGCGGACACTATAAAGCGATTTCTTACGTGGTATGATAATGAGAATTTATTGTTGATAAAATTGAAGTTAATATAATTTATCTTGCATGTAAATTTTTAAGCGTTTGCAATCAACTTTGAGGTTGAGGTGTAAGTCCTCATTTTCTTAGTCTGACATTCCACTAAATATCTACTGTTAAATTTAAATTACAACACTTAACTTTACCCAGTTTTAAGCGGGCCACATATACGTGGTTAGCCACATTAAATGAATTATGTATTAATAATATGAAATAACTTCTTCTTCTTCGTGTCAGTGACGTCAAATTATTTTTTCCAATATCTGGCAACATCGATAGCTCGTGTGTTGCCCAGCATTAGGTCCTGAGATGTGCAACTTGTTGGGCACATGGAGCAGCATCGTAGGTGTGAGGCGGTCTGCAGGTCTCCACAGTCGCACAATAGTGTCTCTCCCCGCCGAAGCATTCCCCACTGCTCGAGGTTGTCCTTTGTTCTACCAACTCCGGTTCTTAATCTGTTTAGGGATTTCCAGGTCGGCCAGTCAAGGCTCTTGCCAGTTGGGAGGCCTTCCTTTGGAGTAATGAAATCCTCTGGTGCGATTTGTTGCCAGAGTTGGAGTCTCTCATTTTCAGAGCCGGATGTGAGAGGTTGTGTGGATTTCAGAAAGCTGCTTCGAGACTTCAATCTTGGTGTTGGGGGTATCTGATTATACAAGCAGTGGGACGGTTGGTTGATTGCCTTACGCATTTCTTCGGCGCATATGACTTTGCGTCTTATGTTCGGTGGTGCGATACCAGCCAAGGGGAGCATGAAAAGAACCTCCACGCGGTGCCCCCTGGAAACGGAATCTCGGACTTCCTCTTCCGGCCAATCTTTTCAACCCAGCGACAACATATGAAATAACACTGTGCGTCTACTAAGTATACTGAGCATGTACTTAGTATACTAAGTACAGTATTATTTAATTTTTGGCCGGCTATTAGTATAAGAGCGTAATAACTTGATCAATGTTCGCATGGTCTGCGCCGATACACTCCAAACAGCATTAAATAGTATAACTCTTGGGAGATTTATAGCCCAATATTGGTATACACGAGTTCAAGATAATGAAATCTAGAGGGCGCGTTTACAAAGTCAGCTTTTTTTGGCTCACGTATCGATATTTTTCAGATAATGAAAAAAAAAATAATAATTACAGTTACGTGATAAAAATGTTATTTTTATGAGTAGAAACTACAAAGAAATGAAGCTTTTGACTTGGATTAGGCAATAGTAGCCATTTTACGAGTATATATTGACATCAGCATGATATAGCCCTTGTGGATTGGTGTCGAAAACCTCGATATACAATCATTCGTCTCTTATTTTTGTACGCTCGTCAGACATGCATTTGTCACCATATTAGCATTTTGGAATATTTACGAAGATCGCAACTAGTAGCGCTATGCAACAGCCCATCACGAGCTCGCGGGAGTTGTGTGCCGACCGTAGGCGAGATCGCATTGTTAACTCCCGATCGACTGAGGCAAAACTAACGCCATGTTATGATCGATCGGGGAAACCAAGGCTTTATCGAAAATATGTGTCAATGTGCTTCAGAAAAAGTCTGTTAGTTATTATTCTGCTCCTAATCCTGCCATCACACGTGACTGAATAACTACCTTATAAAAAGAGGAGGATGTTAACATATGCAATTTCACAACAAAAATATTATCATCTAACATTTCTACAATCAATAAAGCGGAATAAAAAAAAATGGCAGACACTAGGATTCGTCAGTAAGTCATTAGTCAGTGCGTATCAGTTGTTAATTTCTCCAATGTCTTTCAATGTATGGAAAACGTAATTATTAGATTTATTATATTATATTTTATTATTATGTTGAAAATTTTATTTCATGAAATTTGCATTTACACAAATGGGACATTATTTCGCTGTGATCGTGTAAGTCCGCCTCTTTTCGTGTGCGGTCAAACAAGCAATTAGTAAAAAATAATCTTGCATACGATTTGTGGGCACCGGTGCTGTAATGGGCCGGATTAGGGACCCGTATAATATTGGCGGCCTTAAAAAAAATAAACCACTACTCCAACACCACTCAGATTGAGATTAAAAACGTGGAGAATGGCCGGTCGCTAAAAGTACTCGACTGTTCGATATCAGAAAAAAAATGTTAATCGATGAGTAAATGTTGGCATCATCTTTTAAGAGATCCAAGAAACCTTAAAGATCTAATTGAATTGATTAAAAAAATTTTTTTTTTAAAACGTTTTCAGCATTCACTTTGAGATCCATTATAAATAATAAAAATATATTTCTTTAACTTGTTTTTACATTGATGAAGTAGGATATGTTTTCTGTTTAGGATACTGCAGTTTCTACTAACTCGTGGCCTTTCTCAATCCATCACTTGTTAAGAGATAACAGAGCTGCATAGTACTTCATAAGTGGTCCAACCCATTTTATGTAGGAGAGGGGTAGGGGTGTGTCTATCAGGCAATGCTAAGAGAGGGAGATAGATAGGGTTGCAAGGATGAAGAAAATAACAATGATTTAGGTATAACCTAAATTATTACTTTTTTCTTCATCCTTGCAACCCTAAGTGATGGATTGAGAAAGGCTACGAGTTAGTCGAAACTCATCATCAGCTTGTATCCGTCCACTGTTGAACGTAAGCCTACCGCATAAGTCTCCATCCTCTTCTTTCCTCCGCCTTCCGCATCCAGTTGAAACTGCACTCTCCTAAACAGAGAAAATATCTTACGTGATCCATATAAAAACAAGTGAAATAAATGAATATTTAATACAAAAAAAAAACTCTTTTTCTTATAAATAATGACATTCGACTAACTTTTAATAAAACATAGAAATTTATTTATTTGTATGTAAGTAGAATTTTATGTAACTAACTGAAGAAATAAATTAAGATAATTTACACAAAAATATGCGCCACGATGGTCTTCTTCACGATATTGTGGAGGGGATGGTTGAGGGTAGAAACTGTACAGGGCGCCCTAGACGGGAGTATTTACAGCAAGTATTCGAGGACATAAATTGTAGCGCTTATGCTGAGCTGAAAAGGGTTGCGGAGGACCGAGAGGAATGGAGATCGAGATGCAAGATTCTGTTGCTGCAAACCAATCCACCGGATTGATACTACGAAGAAGACACAAAAATAACCCGAATGAATAGATTTCTTTTAGAACAACAGATATATTTATGCACAAGCAGGAGAGGTTTAGTAGAGAGGGATTTCCAGCAGGTTCTATAACATTAAAAAAGGTGAGTTAAGTTTCGAGTATGTATTAAAAGAACACTTTATAGAGGTAACTTACAGTGATTATTTTTAATTTTATCTAAATACATACAAAAGAACACCAACAGACGGTGATGAAGAAATCTTAACATTAAAAATCAATGACGTTTGTCATTTTTAAGTTTAGCTAATTGCTACATGAGATGTGATGATCCATCAATGACATACATTACAAATAACTTTTGACATTATTCATTTTTACGAGATATCAATATGATTTTTAATCAATAAGCTTTAAATGGTATTGTACAAAGAAGAGATAAAATTCACACTAATTGGGGGTATTGATAGAGCTTGTTAAGTAATTTAAAATCATTTAATTAATCTTTGTTGAAGATCGAGCCCACGGCCTTTAATATGGTAACATAAAGCTCTAACGTTAAGCCATAACCGCCGAAAATATATTATTTTACACTTTTATTTTTATTGACAGATGGTGATAGTAATTATAAAGTCTCATCTGTGCAATTTAATGACGCTTCCCATGGTGCATTTGACTAAGAGCTGCATGTGGAGTGTTGATCCGTCAACATAATAGACTACAGCCCGAGATTCAGGCATCATCCTTATTATTACAGGAATTTACTATGAATGCGTGGTCTTCACTGGACGACTTTCGTCTACCACCAATTTTAATTAATAGGCAATGACTGGCATTTTTCGGGTGAGGGATCAAATTCACACCATCCCGAGGTATTTTATAGCTCAGAAAACAATTTCAAAATCCTTTTATTTTTCAACTCCGTCGGGGATCAAACCCACGACCTATGGCTTGCAAAGCAAACGCTTTGACCATTGAGCTATACCTGCCGGCCGTTTTTCTGTTTATAATATAACGATGAAAGTAGAGTTCTATTCAAAAACAGTATTTTATATGACGCAGTATAGAAACGAGTGCAGGAATCTGAACATATAAATATTCAATTAACCATATGTATCAAATATAAATGAATAATTGTGTTTATAGCGATTATGCAAAACCCAATTTTCAAATTGAATTTCTCGTTAATTCAACATCCGGTTAATTTGTCGTGGTAATTTGTTTGTTTAATAATATAAATTAAATAACGTACATAATGTTGGGTTTTATGATATATTATTGGTATAACAAATATGACAATACATTTTGGAATTATTTGTGATTTTTTTTAATTTAAATTTATTAACTTTATTTTTATGGTTCACTGAATCGTATAAAACCCAATAGATTTAAATAACATATTTTTGACTTTGAAATAAATGAAAGAGCGATAGTTTGACTTGGTGAGGAATGACGAGGTGAATACTCAAACAAGGCAGCCTTCCATACTTCAGTTTTTAAGGAATAAAGATAAACCTGGTTGAGACATGTGCTTCAAATGCTTCATGAGAGCATAAAAAAATCTGCCTTTTCTTTACATTCCTGGCCTTTTGGAGTCCTAGGAAACTGTGCCGGAAACAATAAATATAAGACTTCTAGGCGATAGTTATACGAGGCAAGGAGCATATTTGTAATGAACATAAAAACTCGATAAATATCAAAGTCATTTCAAATGATAATATAAATATCACATTATTTTAAATGAAATTGAATAAAAAAGAAATTTGTATTAATTTAACAATTTCCATTTATGTAAGTAACGCCTAACTTATCACCAAAATCCCATGAACTTTATATATATGAGTGAGGAATATATATATATATACAATAAAAATTAAATGAATAAATTTTTATAACATTTATACGTGTGAGGTGCTGAATAAGTTCTCATCGAATGTGAAAACGTAGAGTTCAAGTATGTGAATAAAGTGTGCTCAACGTATTAATTCATTTAATAAATAAAATACTTCAATCTTCTTTAAGTATTTCACTCGCCATCCTTAATAAATAAATGTTTGCATAAAAATTACATACACATTTGCTTAAATTCGCAAACGATCATTTACATGCGAGTACAAAGAAACTACACGGTTTAGTTGTGTGAGTGGGAAAACTAGTCGTAGAGCTTTGCCCGAAAAAGCTCACCCCCGGGAACATTACGCGGCGTCAAAGTTTCTTAACAAAATAATGACAAGGCGGTAAAGAGTCCATTCTCATTTTCCGACAACATATTATTTGGCGCCGACTGTTGACTGATGCCGGAAACTTTCCCCAAAATAGGGGCACCACGATTCCTTATATTAAAATGAAAAATATTATATTAACATTAAGAAGGCTTGACTTCAAAGTTTAATAATATAAACCGATTATTTCCAGATTTCTTATGGTAACCAACCTTTACGATGGGTATGTTCTATGGAGCATACCTCCGATAACGTCATGTCGGACTGTGGTTGTCCTTGCTTGTCTGTAGAGGTTTTTTGAGTATGTAAACTACCTTCAGGCACCAACTCATCACATCAACCCTGAAGAAGACCCCTGTAATGGCCGTCAAAATATTGGACATAAGTTATTCGCTACACACGGCTTAACCCAAAAGCGACACAATATCAAATCTGGTCGTGAAAACCTAAGAAGTTATTTAAACCATTATTATATTGATATTATTTTGTATTTTTAAAATAAAAAAATCACACTATTATGCATATTGAAAGAAATTTATTTGTTACAGCTAAATACTAGGAACATCAGCATTGTGTTCAGATAAAATAATGATTTTTATGCATATAAAACAAGTTAATCTGTAGAAAAATCAATAAACTATAAAGTAAGAAATATATGCTTAAATTTTTAAGCAGTTTCTGAATTCTCTTAAGGAAACTTGGTGTTTCTTCATACACAGTTCTATTCGGGTGAAAAGTTACTATTCGAAAAACGTCTAATACCTTCCCAAGCGGCTTCGCCCTCAGTCACGCTATCAAACGATGTTTATAATGATTTACCGCACCGGAGTATCAACCATTCGCCTACACACACACAACGCAGCTCTTATTATTATTTATTGTTTCTTCTCTTCGCGAATGGAGTGAAACAAGTTCGATCGAACCCTCTTCAGAGGCTCCACTCGTAGCGGTTCTATCTTGACTCCATACCATCAACGGTCATCAACCTCTAACAATTTTAGAACCGGTAGACTGAATTCTAATATTTATAGCTGTAACATGTACTGCCATCTGTGACCTGAATTTAAAAACTGGATAATGTCCTAAATATTGTATATTTTAGGAAAAGCTTGGCGGTTAAGCGAACCCTGTACACACTCGTATAATCTATGAAAGTATTTATTTTGATGTACATCACGGCAGCTAAATGTATTACTAATAACTAAGTAATTCAATACTCTCTAATGTGTGCTGATAATTATTGAATTTTCGAGGTATTTTGTAACATGACTCTTTAATTACAAGGTTCTATGCAAGCTTTTATTTAATAAAATAATTCAATCTATCGTGTGATGTAGGTATATAAATAAATCAATTTTGTTAATGTTTTCGGCATTCACTTTGAGGTCCATTATAAAATTCATCTCTGTATATAACATACCTCTCGTATCATACCCTGATAGACACACCCCTACCCCCACTCCTTCATAAAATGGGTTTGAACACTTAGAAAGTACTATCGCAGCTCAGTTATCTCTTAACAAGTGATTGATTGAGAAAAACTATGAGTTTGTCGAAACTGAAGTCTCCTAAAGGAGAACTTATCTTACGTGATCCATGTAAAAACAAGTTTAATAAATAAATATTTTTAAAATTATCAAATAAAAATAAAAGATTTTGTAGAATTTTTTAATTTTTTTATTTTTTGAAATTAAATTTTCATTTAAAATTATATAATTCAAGATGAAAGTAAATAACATCTTGGATTATAACTTGTACAGTTACATTTTTTACTTAATAATTGCTAATTGACATAGTCGAAACATTTCTCCAAATAAAAAAATGTCCAATAATTTTAATAATATATATTTATTTATTTTCTACTATGGAATTTTAACAGAAATTTCGAACGAAGAAATAAAAGCAACAAACCAAACCATTGTACCTTTAATATTATGCGTACATACTTGTTTTTTTCGAAGACTCAAAGAATATCTGATACTTCTGTAATAACTGAGATATTTAAATGGTACTTATTTTTTAATATAATCATTTTACAAAGAATATTGATATTTAATAATGAATAAAAAATATTATTACGATTATATATGTTGAGAACTAAAGAAGTGTGAATCAAAACTAAATAATTTAATTTAATATTTGTTAATTAAAATTAATTTAAAATTGTCATTATGCAGTTTCACCGAGTATTGTCAGTTGATAACCTTAATGTTAACTCAAGATTTTACAATATGTCCATACACAGTGCTCAATGTCATACAATATTACAGCAATTTATAGAGTTTTTATCAATTTAGGTAACTTTTATAAATATGTCAGACACGAGAACATAATATATTCCAAGTTTCTCTAAAGCGTTAGTGCAAATTGCAAGACCCATCATCGTCACCTAACACAGTTCCAAACTTAACGAACGTCGTTCGAATTACTTGTTCGGCGATACAATGTGTGGTGAGGCAAAACTTGGCTAAGTCCCCCAATTTGCAGCAAGTCGTGTTAGTTCCGAGTCTCCTATAGAGCGCACGCGACGGCCCTCGTTACCCCCAACAGTTGACATAATACCATGGCTCATAATACATCTAAGCGTTTTAATACATAAAAATAATAATTTATTTTTAGCACTCTTATAATCAATTATTTTATATTTGTCCGTTCATATAAAACCGTATGTAGAGACGTTTCTTAATATTTGAGGCGAGTCAAATACTGAGGCTTCCTTACAGTTAGCATGAGTATATGTTGGTTAGCTTAAATAATGTCTATGCACATGGGTATAGTATTGGAAATAACATTTACCACCATATATAACAATTTAAGGGTAGAAACTCTAGAGGGCGCCCTAGACGGGAGTATTCAGCAGCAAGTATTCGAGGACATGAATTGTAGCACTTATGCTGAGCTGAAAAGGGTTGCGGAGGACCAAGAGGAATGGAGATCGAGATGCAAGATTCCGTTGCTGCAAACCAATGCACCGGATTGATACTACGAAGAAGATAACAATTTTGGCTGTCTTTCTGGAGTACACTCTTATTCTTAATCTTTTTCCCATATTCGTTCCAAATGTGTAACATACGGTCACCACAAATTGCAGCTACTTGGTTCCATCAGTTTCCAATGTCTATGTCTTATCCCAAAAAATTGGTAAAACATATTGTTCTCAACGACAAAGGTGGAAATCCCGATATATAAAGAGGCGACAGGATAGGTTAAGTTAGTTTACTGTAGTAGGAATTACTATTTTATTATTTGACAATTTGATTAGCTATGTAATAAATTATGTATTTATTTGTCACAAAAATCCGCCCAAGATACACGCATCATTCTTATTATTAAAGGAATTTACTATGAATGTGTGGTTATCACGTCTTTCGTCTACCACCAATTTTAACTTATAGGCCAGGACTGGCATCAAATTCACACCAACCGGAAGTATTTTTAAGCTCAGAAATTGATTATAAATCTTTTTTTCTAATCTCCATCGGGGATCGTGCCCACGACCTTTGGCTTGCAAAGCTAACGCTTTGACCATTGAGCTATACCCGCCGGTTACATACTTTAAAGAATGTCTTTTTTCACACTGATTAAAAAAATTTTTTTTGTTACACATCTCTTATGTTCCAAGTCCTCTAAAAACGCCACTCCTTTTCTTTCTCTTCACTTATATTCTCTTAACATTTACCGTCATCATTTCCATATTCGTTTCTCTATTTGAAGTATATGGTCATCACTAACTGCCACCATAAAGGTGATTAATTAAATTTGATCATTTCCATCGTGGTCTGGCAGTATTAATAATTTTGTGTTTGAACAATGCAAGCATTGCTATTAAGCAGAAGCTTTTGTAATCATCCTTTGAAATCCGAATTTAAACACCATAATATAAATTAAATTAATTTAGCACATGTGGTATTGTATTGCTTTATACTTTTTATAATAAATGTATTTAAATTTTAATATTTACTTGTTATTATTTTTAAACTATTATTTTATATTAGAGTAGTTAGTTGATTACAATCTTTATACGATTAAATTTTCTCGTAAATCTATGGAGCATTTTTTTTATTGTGAAATCACTATGCTGAGTATAAAAATTATCAAAGTGCAAATTTAGTTTCAGGGTAAAATAGAGTAAACCTTTTTTTTTCACTGTTTTCAGCATTCAATTTGAGATCCATTATAAATTACAATAATGTATTTATTTACCGTGTTTTTACATGGATAACGTAAGATAAGTTTTCTATTAGGAGACTGAAGTTTCCGCTAACTCGTAGTTTTTTTCAATCCATCACTTATACAGAGTTAACTCTTAACAAGTGATGGATTGAGAAAGGCTGCGAGTTAGCTGAAACTGCAGTCTCCTAATAGGGAACTTATCTTACGTGGCCCATGTAAAAACAAGGTAAATAAATAAATGTTTATAATAGAGTAAAACTCTTTTCAAAGCGCTTAAACTTTCAGTTCTACAAACAGAAATCATATTTCATGTATTCACAACAAAGCACTAGGTTGTTTATGAGTTTGGATATTTCAGTGAATAGTCAATTTTAAGAGGAACATATTCAAGTCAGGTTAAGACTCGCTGAATATAGATTCTTCTTACATGTGATATCTTTGTTTTCTCAGTAAGACGCTGCTCTTATCAAGCTGCCAATCTGCTTGTGAAAAAAAAAACAGAAACAAATACTTGTCTTCACGGCAAAGATAGCTTCCACAAGAGAGCACAACACATGCCCATTGTTCTTAGCGATGTTAGCGAGGCGTAGTTAATTCAATGAGCTTGAAGCGTGAGATTTTTATTTAAATTTCATCGAATAAAGCGCTGGTTATTAACCCTGTTCTTTAACAACATAATTATTATATCCTTATTTTGTGAAATAATACTTCAGTGTTATTATTTTCAATTGAAAATAATCAAAATTGAAATTTATATACCCGATTCCCTAACTACAGCAAATGACAGCCATAAAGCTCAGTCAACTACTTTGTTACTTTTTTCATCCCTTGTTACCTCTACATCTTGAAGTTCCACCGAGTACATACAATGCATAGTTCCTGATGGTTTTGCAAAACTGCGAGAGCATGGGAGCCTGAAAATAAGACAGCATTAGTTTCTGCTTTCCAGCAGCATCATAAGTACATTTTCAAGCCAGGTCCATCTTTGTTCTTTAACAAACTTTGTAGTATAGTAAACATCCTTATCTTATTCGAGATGACTAGGTCTTATTAGTATCAGATATGTCAAAGTGTTTCATCACAATATCTGAAAACATCTGTGTCCCGTGTGCTGCCCAGCACTAGGTCTTGGGATGTACAGCTAGTTAGGTATATAGAGTAATATCTTAGGTGAGAGGCGGTCTGCAGATTTCCACAGTTACATATCAGTGACTCTCTGTCGATACAGTCCTCACCGATCGAGGTTTTCCTTTGTTCTGCTAACTCTGGTTCCTATATGACTACGAGAAAACCCGAAAAAAGACAAGCAGAGCCATTTTTACTAAAAAAAATATGAAACGCACGGTTTTTGAATATATAAGTATTTCGTACCGTTTAATATAAATCAGGCTGACGGGTCGATTTGATGAATTTCAACCTCGAGAGCAAGCTGGGTTTAGGAAAGGCTTTAGTACAATTGATCATATCCACACGCTAAGACAAATCATTCAGAAAACCGAAGAATATAATCAGCCACTCTGCCTCGCCTTTGTAGACTATGAAAAGGCATTTGACTCAATCGAGACTTGGGCAGTGCTAGATTCACTACAACGCTGCAAAATAGACTATCGGTATATAGAGATAATAAAATCTCTTTACAAATCTGCAACAATGATGGTCCAGCTCCATGATAGCACTAACAATATTTCTATAAACAAAGGTGTTAGACAAGGAGATGTTATATCTCCAAACTCTTCACAAACGCCCTAGAAGATATTTTTAAACTGCTATCCTGGACAAAATGTGGAATAAATATTAACGGAGAGTACATTTCTCACCTCTGATTTGCAGATGACATAGTGCTAATAGCCGAATCACCTAACAAGCTCCAAGACATGCTCTACGACCTCAATGAAACGTCGAACAAAATTGGTCTGAAAATGAACATGGATAAAACAAAAGCCAAGATTAATAGTCATATTTCACAGACCTTCGATCCTATTTCCATTGGAGGAACAGAAATAGAGGTTGTAAACGACTATACCTATCTGGGACAAGTAATACAACTAGGGCGAAATAACTTCTCAAAAGAAATCGACAGGCGCATACAACTGGGATGGGCAGCATTTGGAAAACTAAAGTACATTTTTAAAGCGAAAATTCCGCAATGCCTTAAAACTAAGGCGTTTAACCAATGCGTCCTCGCTGTATTAACTTATGGCGCAGAGACGTGGAATCTGTCAGATAGTCTTACCCATAAAATAAAAGTCACCCAGCGTGCTATGGAGAGATCCATGCTCGGAGTGTCGCTAAAAGATAGAATCCGAAACGAGGAAATACGCAAAAGAACTCAAGTAGTGGATGCTATCCAACGAATAGGCACACTCAAATGGCAATGGGCAGGTCATATTTGTCGAAGAGACGACGGTCGATGGGGAAGAAAAGTATTGGAATGGCGCCCAAGAACTGGCAAACGAAGCATTGGCCGACCCCCTACAAGATGGACTGACGATATAAGAAGAATAGCGGGAGTGACCTGGATGCGGAAGGCGGAGGATCGAAGAGGATGGAGACTCATGCGGAAGGCCTACGTTCAACAGTGGACGGACACAGGCTGATGATGATGATGATGAATATAAATCACATAGATCTCAACTCATTATCATACTTGAATAATATCGTGAATAAACAGTGGTCAACTTTATTCATAACAACATAAATACATTTTATCTTTGTTATATTTGGAATGTATCTCAAAAGGAAAAAAAATAAACATAACAAATCCTAAGTATCTAACAAATACCTAAATCACCAATCCTTACACTATTGCTTTGAAGTTTTATTTTTTGTTTCGTCTTAATTAACATATTGTAATTAAATATTAATATAATAACTATTTATGTTTTATAATTTATGTCCATTATTTTTGATAATCAACGTTGAGTTAAACGTAGTTTTACTCGGTATTTATTAAAAAACGAAAGAATATTACCAATTATCGTCTTACAAACTGTAAAGAACTATTAAATTGAGTAACAATATCCCCGTGTGTTCCTTTATCGCGCTAGTATACACAGTACACACAATATAAGCCGTGCAAGCCTGCCATGTTTTCGCTCTACAAGAAAACAAAGACTTATGATTTATTTACAGAACCAAGTCCCGAAGTACAAGGACGAGGCGCTTTGGCAATTCAGTTCCTGAGACGGGAGGAATTAATCCGCGAGTTAGGTTAAAGTCTTCTGTAAGATGTGTTTGCCTGAGAAAGTTTTGCTATTCTTTGACTTAACAGCTACACCAACAGCCTCCCCTTCTCAATTAATGTGAATCATATTATTAATATTCGCAACACACCCTAAAAGATTAAATTTTAACAATAAATTCAAAGGCATTTTTATTGTTAATAACTGATGTCAGTTTGATATTGTCCTTTCAGGCTGGTACCGAAAAGCCTTTTATTCATTATATTATATCAGTATTTGTATAGCGCTTTTTTTTATGACCAAATGGTCATTCCAAAGGCGCTTCTTTGCCTCTCTGAGTACAAAGGTGGGTCTTGAGTCTGCTTCTGAAGGATGCCTCCACTTTAAGTTATCTTATGCTTTCCGGCAGCGAGTTCCATGCCATTGGTGCCGCGTAGCTGAAAGCACGATTGCCAAAGACCGTGGTAAGACTACCTCCCAATAAGCTGTAGGGTGCTTCTATTTGCTCTAGCTGTCTAGAGTCTCTCCACGCGCGCTTATCTCCGAAGGCTTGATCAGTTCTGTCAAAAAGCCCGATGCAGTTTTGTTGAGTGCCTTATAAACTAAGAGGCATAGTATGTACTGGATATGCGATCTCTTGTCTCTTATATTTTGTTCGCATATAATACAGTTTTAAATTAAAATAGTTTTAAAACACAGCATGCATGCACATTTATTTTTATTTTTTAAAGTCGCTACCTGTCCTATGGAGCGACATATTTCGTTAGATGGCCGCTATGAGTGTTCAGCGCAGTGATTGTCCCTACCACTGTGTCACTCTCCGCCCGGGTGTCGTGGAGTGATAAGAATCTTCTTTCCTGGGGAGATCGTATTTTGTCAGTTTTGTTTTACATACAGTAAATATAATAAATAATAAAAAAAAATGGCTCGCAAAATTTTCGTTCATTTTCGCACCACGCTACGCCACTAAAAAAGCGAGAAATAATTAACTTGCACGTTAGAGTCTTGTACTATTCCTTGTCTAATAGTTGCAGAAGTTTTCTCTCGAGCGATTCCCCTTCCAGGTCAATCAGCGGCCGTCCGGTCAATCAGCCAAAGCTCGTGAGCTCTCTAGCTGCTATAATTGCTGGCGATTTGTATCGAAGAGCAAAATGAATAAGCGGCGCGTGATTCGATAACTATTGCTTTTACAAGCGGAGTGGCTTATTCTTCAGAAGTATCAAACTCTGGGGCAAAATGATATATTTTTTATATACTTTTTTTTTTAGTACATTAAAACACTGGAACGTAGTAATTGATAAATCTCATTGTGGATTCAGTCGATCAACAAAAGCTTGACCGGTATTGTGGCTTTTGGGCTGGGCCGTGTGTGGCGAATTACTCGTCTTCAATATTTTGACCGCCATTGCAGGGGTCTTCTTCAGGGTTGGTGACTGTGTGATAAGTTGACACAGTCATTACGTTTTTCCATTATTTCAACCGCCATTGCAGGGGTCTTCTTCAGGGTTCGCTTGGTGAAAACCCTCCCTGTCCCGTCCTGTATTTGGAGACCCATATGGGGACCCGTTACTGGACGCACGCAAAAAGCTACTTGTTAAAGAGTGGCTGAAGGCCTTCCCGTGATTCTAGGTGCATCAGTTAGATGTCAAATAGACCTAAGTCTAAGGCTGCGTAGTTATTATACCACAGCGAGTCTGCAGTTTATCAGTTAGGAGTCATTACTTCGGTCTGCACCCCTGCAGATGGACGGGCAGAAGCGCTCAAAAGCAGCAAAATTTCGTTTTTTAACAACGAAGTCCTGGTATCCAACTGGATCTGATGCCGGCTGGACCACTTCAAAGACCGCAAACCGAGCAGAGTGGTACAGCAGACAGTTCCACAGAACGTGATGTGCGTCCTGCGGAGAGCTGCCGTAACATGGGCACTCTGTCTGGGATATGGGTTCCAACTGTCTGAAAGACTTCGTTTCCAGTTAGCAGCTGGCTCGTTTAGTAGTTCGGAACGAGCCATGTGAAGTATCCTCGTAAGAAGCATTTTGAATTTTCCCACCTCCTTTTGCCACTGCCGTGCGATGAGAACACTTACCATGTCCATGGTGGCTTTGCGAGCACGGTTCTCCGTTGGTTGGATGATGACCGTGCCGACCGTGGCCGGCAAGCCTCGTCGGAGAAGTCCGAAGGCAGCTAACTGCTGGATTTGGTGATCCAGTGGAAGGACTCCACCTAGCACTGGGAAAGCAATGTTGGACACGGTTTGATAACATTTCGTGAGCATAATTAAGGCCAGTCTCTTGCCAGCAGTAAGACTTTTGCGTGTCGTAGTCAGCTTGCATCTTCCCGCCTAGCACACAACTGCATAAGTAGCCGTACCTAGGAGCATTGAATCGTAGAGGATGCGTAGCGCGTGATGCGTGATCTTTCAGACCCCAGTCAGTATGCGAAAGTCGTGCCATCTTACAAAACGCGTTGCAGGCCTTGGTCGTTATCCGATGTTTGTGCATCAAAATAAAGCTTGGAGTCCAGGGTGATCCCGAGGTAGACCACAGTCTACCTTTGAGGAGGATGCCTTCAGTTTTTTGTGGGGCAAAGGAGAGTTTGTAAGTCCTTCCCCAATTGGCGATAGACTTAAGGGAGGATTTAGAAATTCAATTTCGGAAAGGGATTTCGCTTCCAAGGTCAGCAGGATGTCGGCATCTTTGGCTCGTAGTTCGCAACCGGGTGGCAGTGGTAGGGAGAGCAAGTCATCAAAAACGATGTTCTACAAGAGTGGATCAATATCGAACCCTGCGGGCATCCCCTAGAGACCTCCCTCTCAATCAAAGTAGATCCGGCGTCAATCGATCAACGAAATCTTGACCTATATTGTCGCTTTTGGGCTTAGCCATGTGTGGCGAATTACTCGTCTGCAATATTTTGAACGCCGTTGCAGGGGTCTTCTTCAGGATTCGCTTGGTGAAACCCCCCACTGTCCCGTCCTGTTTTTGGAGACCCAGATGGGGATCCGTTACTGGACGCACGAAAAAAGCTAGTTGGTAGAGAGTGGTTGAAGGCCTTACCGTCAGGGTTGATGATGTATCATGAGTTGACAGACTTATTCGCCGATCTGCGTACAGTTAGCCTGTCATTCCTCAGTATATACGACCAAATTCTCAGTGTTTTCGCTGACATACAGTGTATAAAAGCTAGATTCAGTGTGGAAAACTGGCTGATGTAGCCTTCAGTTGTGTGTCCTGTGCTAGTGACATGCTTTTTAGTGTTGTTTTTGATGATTTTGTCCATAACTTGAATTATTGACGCAACGCCCGGCAGGTAGATAATTTTCGTTGTGCTGGGCGGATTGCATTTTCACGATACGCCAGGCGCAAGCTCTCATAATGCAGCGGACCACACCTCGGCCGAGAAATCACTCTCTAGAGAGAAGAAAGGAGAAGGAGACTGATATCCTGGACCACAAGAGCAACATTCAGAACCCCACAACCCCAGATCCATCTCCGGACACGGTCGCGGGCCGCCGACAGAAACGGCGGCCGCCCTCACGGCACTCGTCGCCCGCTCCAGCCTGCACTGCTGCATCACCGCCTGCTGCCTCCGCCTTATCTCTCTCTACTGCCTCCCCGCCTGCCGCTGCCTTCTTATTTACTCGTTTACCCGCTGCCTCCACCATGCTGACGCTGGGTCCTTCGCCAGTCACAAAGCTCTCACTCTCTCCACCGGCTGCTGATATTGATATCATCAGCGATCACATCAAAGTGATCTTAAAAACGGCTGGAATGAACGGATGAAAAAGTTGAAGTGCTCTCGGCCCAGGTCGAGGGACTTATGAAGATTCTTGTGCAGGCAACCAAAACCTCGCAGCCAGCAACCTTTAAGTCCTGGAGCTCGGTCGTCTCTAACTCCGCCAGAACATTAACTACCACAACAGCCTCAGTTTTTCCCACCCTGCCTCAACCACTACCGATGGCTCGTCCGAGAGTATTAATATATCCAACAAAAGAACCAGTCTCATCAGATGATACGAAAAAAAAAAGTTTCCAAAACGCTGTTGATCCTACAGCTTTAGAAGTTCGAATCTGCGGCGTCAAAAAGATCCGCAACTCGGGAATTCTTGTGCACCCCAAGACAAAAGAAGAGGCCACAAAATTTGTGGTGGCTCTCGAGCTGGTGGCAGCCAGTTTCAGGGTCAAAATAGTTGCTACACATTATCCTAGAGTCGCTACTTATGTTGACCAAGCCACGCCATTCACCCTCATAATAGAGGCAATTGAAGTAGTAGTGATTTCCCCTGATGCCAGAAACTCCCCGATGGCATCGGGAGAAGCTCAGATTGGTAGGCAAAACTTTCGCTTTCGCGACTGGCTATTCACTCACAAGTGCTCCAAATGCCAGTGGTACGGTGCCAGTGTGACCGGCCAAAAGAAATATGCCACCACTGCGCTGAAGAAGGCCACAGCCAAGACAACTTTCCTAAAGTGGCAGACAACTCTCGCTGCGCCTCATGCACGAGATTTGTACAGCCAAACGCCCACCATACTGGCTCCGAGGACTGTCCAGCGCGCTAGGCAGCCGAAGCAAAAGAGCTCTCTAGGATATCATTTAATACCAATACCTCCAGTCTTCTGAAATTACTAATTTTGGCCAAATAAATCTTGGAACAAGCCGCGCTGCAACATTGGAGCTTAGGCGGCTCATATCACTTCAAAGTCTTGACATAGTCATGGTGCAGGAATAATACGCTTCAGGCGGCAAGACACGAGGCCTCGGTAGCGAAGCCAGGATCCTGGAGAAAGGACCCAATCCAGCTGCTGCCATAATCGTGGCCGACCCGAACATCAGCACGGTCATCGAGGTTTCTCAGCCATCGGGCTCCTTGTATACCTTGGCATATTTCCAACATTCGGAACAACTTTAAAGAGTCCTTTCGCTGCTGGACAGGGCACTAGTGACTCTTCGCGGAAGGAATGTCATAATCGGGGCAGATGTCAATGCAATGTCGTCAATCTGGGCCCCGACAACTCGGCAAAGGGACGCTGGTCGCTGCACGGCGATTGAGGACTTCATCGTGCAACATGAGCTTGTAATTGTGAACGACACTTCATCTCCACCCACTTTCTCTGATGCTATGGGTGAGAGTCACATTGACATCACACTTGCAACTAAAAAGTGTCTATATGCTCATGGCGTGTCCATCCTGATGAATCATGCAGCGACCATCGTCTCTTAACATTTAATTCACTGTCAAATACCATTCCAACCATCACATCACCTTTCCAGCATTCTCTCCAACCTCCCTTCAAAACATCCAAAGCAAAGTGGGATAGATTTAAAACCCTTTTCGGGACAGAACTGGATCGTTTTGCCAATTTCCCTGTCACAAACCTGCACGATACCGCTCGTAGATTAAATGACTGCATAATTTCAGTAGCCGAGGAAGCCCTTGGCCGCATAAAGAAGCGCCGTCCCCAAACTGTCGCATGGTGGTCACCTGAACTTTCCCGCCTAAAGGCTCTAGTAAAAAGAACCCGCAGATCCATCCAGGGCGCTCGTAAATCCAGTCTCGCTACAGAGATAATAAGCTGGCTTAAGACTGAACATAGCTCTGCCACATATATGTATAAGAGCTCCATAATGAAAGCGAAACAATCCTCTTGGCGAAATTTCGTAACATCTACATCTAATCCAGATCCTTGGGGAAAGGCTTTCCGTGCAGTTAAGGCAAGCTTACAGCCAGGACGCACGCTCTGTGGTATCGCCCAGCTCTTGGGTGATATACCTACATCCACACTCATTGATACGGCTGGCGCCCTTGTAGACTCCTTACTCACAAAGGACGACCCATTTTCAGACGACGATCACGCGTTGCAGGTAAGGCGTGTATCGGCACTTCCTCTTGACACGCCCTCGTGCACGCCCCCTTCAGAGAGCGAAATCAACACAATAATCTTGTCCCTTGACTCTGGCAAAGCACCAGGACCGGATCGTATTGACAATCGTATTGTCAAAATGGTCTGGCTCATGGCCAAGCCAGAGATGACAAACCTTCTTTCTTTATGCATCCAAACAGGAACCTTCCCCGACTGTTGGAAGGTGGGCCTTCTGACAGTCATTCCGAAATCCGGAGACAAACCCCGCACCGACCCTAAAGCATATCATCCAATCACACTTCTGCCAGTCCTCGGCAAAATCCTGGAGCGTATTGTCGTAAGTAAACTAGAATCACATCTAGCCACTTAAAATATGCAAATATCCAAGAGACAGTTCGGCTTCCGACCGGGAGTCTCAACGGAAGATGCCATTCTCACGACAATCAAGACAACAGCTGACTCCAGGTGCACCTACGTTCTGGGTGTTCTTCTGGACATCTCAGGTGCTTTCGACAACGCATGGTGGCCAATGGTCTTGGCAAAGCTTCGCCTTCGACAGATTCCCGGTAACCTATACGCACTATTACAGAGCTATTTCCAAAACCGTAAAATTTTCGCTGACGCCGGAAGCGTTCGTATATCACGTAACGTCTCTAGAGGGTGTCCTCAGGGATCTGTTCTTAGCCCAATGCTTTGGAACATTCTTTTCGATGACATCCTTAGTTTACCGCTGCCTCCCGGATGTGATGTTGTAGCATACGCTGACGATGCACTCCTAACAGTAGAAGCTAATAGTCGATCTTTACTGGAGCGCTCAACCACAGAAGCTCTAAGACAAATCTCATCCTGGGGCCAACGAAACAAACTATGTTTTGCGCCACATAAAACAGAAGCTCTTCTTCTAAAGGGAACATTATCTCCACTACGTCCATCAGCTATTTACTTTCAAGGCGCTAAAGTAAACATTTCTACAGAAGTTACATACCTTGGCGTAATCATGGATGGTAAAAGAAGTTTCGATGCTCACGCTCGCCATGTTGTAGATAAGGCACGGAAGGCTTTCTTCTGTATCTCTCGCCTTACGGGAAATTCATGGGGACTCAAATTTCGAGCCCTTAAAACAGTGTATGATGCGATCTTTCTCAGCACGGTGACATATGCGGCGCGGTGCTGGGTTGAGCGCACTCGACTACTCTTCATAAGACGCATTCTCTTGAGCGGTCAGAGAACCCCACTTCTCTCACTTACTAAAGCCTATCGATCCTCTGCCACCGAGTCATTGATTATCCTTGCGGGAGTGCTGCCGTTGGATCTGCAAGTGCAGGTGAGCGCCGCTATGTCGTTGCTTAGACGTGGTTTCTCTGCGGAGGTCGGGGGCACTTGTCTCAATCCTCCGCAGGGAAAGATCACGAAAGAAACCGAAAAAGAAGTAAAGCTGGCGGCGCTCGCAGCATGGCAGAGCAGATGGTCGACCTCGCTCAAGGGTAGACACACATATTCCTTCTTTCCTTCCGTCCTCGATAGAATGGAGATGCCGTGGCTTATTCCAAACCATTGGACTAGTCAATTCATGAATGGGCACGGCAATTTTAAGGCTAAACTCTTCAAGTTTAGCCTCGTTGATAGTCCAGACTGCCCATGCCGTAGCCTCTTGCAGGACGCTGAACACGTTCTGTGGCATTGCCCAATATTAAACTTAAGTAGGCAAAGGCTCTTTAGCGTAATCCAACAGAAGCCTGGACCGGTTGGATATATCGACCTCATATCTACGGAGCCCAACTACCATGCATTTTCTGTATTTGCGGCGACTTTCGGCGAAGAAGTCAAAAAGTCAAATTTTTAACGTCTGAACTACTATAAAAAAAATATATTAATACTAATTGGAATTATAAAATACATTAATTGGATAAAATTATATTGTGAATTTTGTATCATAATTATATAAATAATAAATAAGATTTCTGAACACGCCACACACTAGCCGAAAAAAATGCATACTCAAGCACACATTTATTCTAGTTCTCAACTCAATGTATCCCAAAATACCCTGTATTATGTCATCAGTCCATCGTCCAGGGGGTCGGCCGACTATCCACTTTCCAGTATTTTGACGTGACTTGAACATTTTTTTTTTTAATATTAATACAGATGCGAAGTTTCACATTCAGACATATAAATGCGCAGTGCTCTCAATCAGTCTCTCCAATATTTGAACCCTCTTGTATGACCTTTTTTATTTGAGCCTCATGTCACAATCACGGGTGACGTCTTCTGCGGCTGGCTGCAGGTAGCGGACACGACCATCTTTGATGCTAGTGATGGCACTGTGTAGGTGGCGGCTAGTACTGCAGGAGATGTCTTTGGCAGTTGACTAGATTTCAGCGGCTGACTGCAGGTAGCGGACACAGTCATGTTGTCGGTGTCTTTGATGTCTTTGATGTCTTCGATGTCTGTGATGTCTGTGATGTCTGCGATGTCTGTGATGTCTGTGATGTCTGTGATATTTGTGATCTTCGTGATGGGACTGAGTAGGTAGCGGACACCAGCGCCTCGGTAGTGGTTTTATTCTTACATTTTTTGGGCGCATGCCCAAGAATTTCCATTAGCCCTTCAACCTGAACCGAGAGTATCTTTACTTTTTTTCTCGGAGGGCGTAATGATCTCCAATGATCCCAGCCGTTTAAGTGATCACCTTCGACGTTATCTCTTGAAGACGGAACTTCTGCGTGACGGTGGCTTTTAATGACTGCTCCGACAATACACCACAGGCGGTTTCCATCAGCTCGCTGATGATGTGTAAATATCAGCGGCTGGTGGTGAGAGTGAGCTGAGAAGACGGCAAAG
>JAGTXR010000426.1:0-124227 GCA_022606575.1 Glossosoma conforme | reverse complement strand
AAAAGATTGTGTGGTTTTTGTCAATTTAAGAATGGCAAAGTGTTGCATGTGAAGTTTTGAATATATACAAACTGATATACGAACCAACCATCAGGATGCGCGCCAACACAGGCTGCCAACGGGCAGTCATTCTCCAGAACACGGCACAACAGGCCACGCTACAGTCTTCAGCACCAATAAACCTCCTCTATTGACAATTAGTTTGTAAAACTAACAACGTATTTTTTCAGTTTTACAAACTGGTTGTTTTCTTATACAACTTTACATTATTTATTTTAAGCCTGGCATACTTTTTTCTTCCTTATTGATGTAGGTACTTTGAGACATTTTCTTCCAATAGAGCGCGGTTTCGTCAACATTAAGAATTTGTTCCTTGACGTATCCTTTTTCCCTAATCATTGCGTCAAATGTATGGATAAAATCTTCAGCAGCCTTGTAATCGCCACTAGCTGCCTCTCCACTTATTTTCACATTTTGATAATTCGCCTGTTTTCTGAATCTCGCAAACCAACCATTACTAGCAGTAAATGTTTGCTCGTAGTTAGTTTGCTCCTTTAATTTTAGGTTTTCAAAAAGACTCAGCGTCTTTGTCTTTTCATATTGTTTGATTATTTTAAGTTTTATTTCTAAATCTATAGCACTTCTCTTTTTTTGTCACTTCTTCTCCGTTTGCCAGTCATATGGGCACGATTTATTGATATTGACTTCAGATATTAAATGGGTATATGTAATATTTATATCTTATTATATTAATTGTATATATGTCCGTGTTCAAAAACACTGTGTTATCTGAATTATGTATATATATTTTTATATTAATTTATAATTTTAAAACAACGAAGGGAAGAAGTGAGAAATAAACAACATTCTTTGCGCACGTCCTGTGATCTACTGACTGGAAGGAAGTTTTTATGGCATCATTATTGCGTCATCTTTGTTTAGGCATGGCTCAGGTTGACACGCGCGCAGCAAAACATTTTTTTTGGTCATAATTTAATTTTTTTTTTTTTTTCAAATTTTTGGTCGTAAGTGCGAATCGTCGTAAGTAGAACCGTCGTAAGTCGAGAGCCACCTGTAGCTTAGATTTGAATGTTGTTTTGAGTCAAAGTTGGTAAATAAAGTATAATCTTAGATATAATATATCTAAGATTGAGCAAGGATCAATTCTCAAGACAATATCTGTAAGTTATGATATATACCTGTTTATTGTATAATGCTCAACACACTAAGTGAAGTGTTACTGCAAACATATCTTACCTTCTCCCTTTTGTGCGGCTGGAAGCGAGACTCTTCAGTGAAGATGTGCTCCGGGCGTCGCAACCAAGCGACGTCTCTAGCGTGAAGGCAGGATCTTTTGAGATCCTGAGCAGTGCGGACATCTTCCTCCAGCAGCTTCTCGTCTGCCGGGCCCACGAGACACATGAGCTCGATTCTGAAAAAAAAAAACAAATTAATAAAAAGTACATCGGTGGCAATTATTAACCTTAAATAGATTTTTTGAGTGTTTGGAGCCTTACTTGCGTTTCTCCTCGCCTGCTGGCAGCTTTCCTCGATCGGCCGCCCCGGTTTGTCTTTCCGAAGCCATTCGAATCTGTAACATAAAGTAGTGGTTAAAGTAGTGCACTGATCTTGACCGGCTGTGCTCTCCTGCATGCGTTTATACTTACAAACGTTTATATTTATTAAATAAATTACGAGTATTTGGTAAATATTCTCAGACTTGAGTAAAATAAGCTTTTAATTTTGATTTTAGATAATAAAGTTTCGAAGTTTTAATTGGCACGACTCTATGATGAACTACTGATGACAAATACGACATACGTCTATAAGTATTCTAATGTATAGATGTATTAATATATTATCAAATTTATAACTTACATTTTGTGAGAATAATAATTGCCTAAAAGAATAATAATGTGAGCTAATATTTTTGAAAATAATAATTGAGACGCTGCCCTTTCCTGCCGCGCCGACTGACAGAATGAGCTATAGTCCATCCAAAATAGGAAGAACCCTATGACACATTTATTGCCCTGTGCTAAATATCGTCCGATATAACGTTGTAAAAACGTTCGCTACCTATACTAATTTTATCAACATAAACAAAAGCCTCTCTTCTTATATATAATAAGTTATTTAGCTAAATATATCACAATAAAAACAAAATAATAAAAAACATATACATATTGTTACAAATTAAAAAAATACTCCAATTTGTAACTATAATACTATAATATCTGACGCACGTAGAAGCCCATGTCACATTATTGCGTAAACCAGTGTTGGGGTATAGATAATCGTATTTTCGATTGTTTTTGTAAATACCTACTAAAATTAAATATTAGAATTATTATCAATTATAAGTGAATATTAACAGGTTTTAAGAGACATGTAAAACAAACTATAAATAATAATATTAGTAATATGAAAATTATGAAGAAAAGCAAGTGTAGAGATAAATATTAGCACATAACCTTAAAAACACATATTTTAGTCGGAATCCGATAAAGCAGTACATTCTAAATTGTCTTCGTCACTATCGGAATCAGAACTACAACTTTCACACACATTTATAATCAGGTTCTGTTCACTTAAATTGTCAAAGCGTACATCGCGATCCCAATCTGCATAATATTCTCTTTTTGTTTTGTCCACCACTTTTAGCCAATCTTCTGCCGTGACATTGTCACATGCCTCGTTCAATAGAGTCAACATCTTGTTCGCTGTGAATGGTGGAGACGTGTTATTTCTAGCCGCATAACCTAAATGTAAAAAGGATATTCATTACATAAATAATGATTAAAATGGCGTGAGGTAGAAGTGATAAATTATATTAATATACCTTTTTATTTGAGCCCATATCATTTCAATAGCATTATATTGGCAATGGTATGGCGGTAATCTGATTACCGTGTGGCCTTTGTTTTGGCCAGTTCGTCCAATACATATGTTGGTGTTGGAGGTTTATACAAATTAACCAATCGGAGCAGCTCATTTTTTAACATTGCCTCATTACTTGGCACTCCTTTGTCACGAAGCCAACTTATAATTTCATTTTTATTGTTTGCCGTAGTAGGAGCTTTGTTGATTTGGACAGAATGGTACGAAGCGTTGTCCATTACTATGGCGTGAGGCTCATGTAAATTTGACAATAAGGTCATAAACCTTTGTCTGAAATTATCAAAATTCATCTCTTCGTGATATTCTGTCGTTTTAACTGACTTAAACGCCAGAAGACAATTGGGCATAAAACCTTTTGACGTTCCGGCATGACAAATAATGAGGCGCTGGCCTTTTCCTTCAGGAGTTTTCGTCCTGGATTTAGCCGTGTCGTCGGTCCATATTTTACCAACAGTATGATTAGCATTGAGCCAAGTTTCGTCAAGAAAAACGACTTTCTCCCAATTCCTAATGCTCTTCATTTGCCTCAAAAAATCGCATCTTTTCAGGGAAATATCCGTGCGCTCCATTATAAACTTTCTTTTTTCACATTTTTTATATTTGAAGCCAATGTTTTTCAATACCTTACTAAGAGACGTCGCACTGCCTTGATATAATCCGACTGACTTTAGAGAACCTACCAGTTTAAGAAGTGTTGGTATTTCGTTGCGGTCATAGTATGCATACACGTGATTCCTAATTGCTGCCAAATCAAAGCTATCGGGTTTTGTTATTGAGCATTTCTTCTGTCGTTTCTTATTTGGTGTTAATAATTTTTTCTCTTCTAATGAAGATTCACCGTATTTCTCCTCTGTGATCCGAGACACTGTAGATTTACTGATTCCTAGGGAATCCGCGACCCGATCTCGAATGTTTTCAACAGACAGCAATGGTCCACCATTTTGTTTTTCTTGATGAAAATAATCTCGCAAGCGTACGACAAATTCACGTGATTCACTCCTGAGAACAGTTTTTTTCTGTCTCTTCGGCATTGTAAAAACACAAAAATATGATTCAATTAAACAACTTTAACAATACTAACAATAAATATAATAATTACAACAACAAAAAACACGAATCGATCGAAGAACAACACGCTACTGAAAGTCAAACATTTGTACTGATCCGCCATGAAGCCGCCATGCGGAAATAGAGATGTTTATATACGATTCACTTCGAATTCAAATTCGATTTTTTCGAAGAAGAAGAGAAAAAAAATCGACCTAATCGAAATAAATATTTTTGCCCCATCCCTTTTACAAGGGGCAATAAATGTGTCATAGGGTTCTTCCTATTTTGGATGGACTATAACTTATACATACATATAACTATAAAATATTATTATTATTGAACTATGGAAGGAATCGAACAAAATTTTAACGAAATAGTTCACATATCACAGTAGCAAAACGCATGCATCCAAAGGCGGCGCGTGATTTTAAATATAATACTAAATAAAGTACTCTACGTTTTATATATTTTTAACAAATACTCATGTACATTTCGATGTCATGATCATGATCATAGATGTATTTTTTAACCCTTTACGTGCGGAATAACATTTCATAAAAAGCCACGAAACAAGTCATTACAAATTAGTAAATGAAAAAAAAGTTGAATATTTAAGGACGATTTTTTAAATATGTTTTGATAGGTCAGTGCTGCATTTATATTCACCTTCAGAACTAAATTAAATAAATCAATTGTTACTTTAAAAATAGGGCAAATTTGAAACATGTGTAGAATGATCCACAACTCAATACATATCGTAAAAAAAAATTGACGAAGGAATATCGGAATACGAAACAAAATTATATTCAATATAGTATTCGACGTGTTTTTTTTCAGGGCGTGGGATAAATCCGCACCTCGCACTTAAGAGTAGTGCAAGTTGGTGCGGATATATTCGCACCAACTTGCCTCGCGGGCAACGCGCCTCAAGGGCAAGAGCCCGAATAACTTAGACTGCAGCTGTAGTATCAGAGAAATATTTGAGTGTTTAATAATCGGCGTTTTTTAAGGAGATCGGATGATCAGCCCGACGTTCCCGAGGCCTGGACAATTTTTCGTTAGTCCTTAAAGGGTTGCTCGACCGGGGGCATGTAAAGTGCTCAGATTTAATTAAATCTTTTTAAGAAAATAAAGCTCAGTCGGGATCGAACAGACGGCGTCTGAGTGAGAAGCAAACGCTTAAACCGCTGGACTTATGCCGCCCGTAAAAATAAACGTAACTCGTACAAAAATAGGCTTAGTTTTATTTTTCGTGGAAAATCCAAAATTGACAAAACTAAATATAAATGAGAAAATAATAAAAATTTATTATAAACGTCACCTGCCGCCCGTGAAAGCTTAGAGAGCCGGGAGCCGTGCAATTAGGCAGGTCTTAAGGAAGTGACCATAGTCTCGTTAGGAACGGGGCGTCCCGCTTTTAAATGTTATTGTCATGTAACCTCGTCAAGAGAACACCCACAGCTATCTTCTCTTAAAAAGATTAACGAGTGGTCTCCACTGGACGACTTTCATCTACCACCAATTTTTGATTAATAGGCTTTGACTGATATTTTACGGGAGAGGGATAAACTTACACAAACTTTTTATTTTAGAGCGGGACAACGGAACAGGCTACCTGTAATGAATGGATGATGCGCGAATGTCGGCCTGTAGCCTATGATGTTGGCGGATTAACACATTACATGCAGCGCTTTGCCATGTAACGGCAGCTAATTATTTTGTCGGTAATCAATTAAATTAATAGGCAGTCATTATTTACGTAATGGTCAGTTCCTAATACATAAAAAAGGACCATTGTAATAATAAATTGGCAGTAAATAATAAATGATTCCTTATATATGTCTTATGTAAACTATTTGCGATGAATAAATAAATAATAAATTTAAAAAACGTGAAATTTGGTACATGTCCCGCTTTGAGGACAAGAAGTAATGGACACATGAAGTTTGCACTATTGCGCGTGTGTGTGTGTTTGTGTGTGCGGGCAAATAGGTGCATCTCACAGTCGCCTGTCTCGTTAGCTACACGCTGACTCAAAAGTAGTTTCAGAATTTGTACACATTATACATATTATATATTGTGACTATTGGGTAGTAAGTATTCTTAGAACATACCTCCTTCTCCGGGCGATACTTGAGTATGTAGTTGCCATGAGAAATCAGTAACGCTCGTAAAAAATCTGACACAATCTCACAACTAAATAAATGTTCAACTAAAAAACATCGTTCCTGAAGAGGACTCCTGCAATGGCGGTCGAAATATTGGTTGAAGGAAGACCGCCACAGTATTAATTTCGGTGATACGTGCTTTCAATCTCGGGCTGTAGTCCATGAATGTTGATGATCAACACATGAGCATTTAGCAACGTGCTTCTCAAAAAAATGTGTTGCTTATCTGCTTCTTATATCATACACCATGGTAAATGTCGCCTAATCGAGACATTTCAATGTATTTACCGTAGACGATCTGTTGTATTCTCCTTAAATATTCATGCCACTTCCAATAGTAAAGAACCACCTGGTTCTCGTTGTTCCAAGAATTTTCGCTCTCCCAAGTTGCTTTTTGATTATTTGATAATTTCTAGGTTCGATGTCTTAACGGTAAAGTGTGTATAAAAATGCATTTATTTTATTTAAAAAACATAATAAACATTGCCGGACGGTATAGTCCAATGGTTGTATCCCTTTGTTCCTTCACAGCGTCCTCGGTTGAAAAACCGACCGTGCTTGATTTTCTTAAATCGATTTTATTAAATCTATGGGTTTTGAGGTTCCCTTTAAAAAATCAAATTGTCTCGGGAGCGTCGGGCTTATCATCAGATATCCTTTAAAAAAAGTGATCCGAAAATAACCATCTTTATTTCCATTTGAAAAATTTTACCTTTGTTCGCATGCCCGTATGCTTCTTTTCTTGAATCGATTTTATTAAATCTAATCTACAACCGACAAACTTGTCTCGAAGTCGGGTTTCCAGCGTCTGATATCCTCCTTAAAATCTCCGAGGCTTCAGGAACCATCTTTGTTTACATGTGGACCTCTTCAACCCACAGGTGTTTGGGAACAAGGCATGGATAATCTGAGCGTCAGCCTCTGTTGAAATTTCATAGGTGCCCTGGTCTTGAAATATGGAGCGGATATGCATTTTGTAAAAGTATTTATAATTTTTCAATCACCCTATGAATCTCCAGTCAGCCTTCCCGCGCGTGCGCAAAGTATCCCGCCACTACAAGTGTTTTTTTCTCACGGCTGTTGTTTCAAATTTTGTTCCAAAGTAATTTCAAATATCAATACGCATAAAATAAACCAATTTAGGAAGAAATGTGATAAGGAGTAAAACATGAACCCTCATGAATATGATACATTGTTCACCTGTGGTTTATGGATAATTTATTAAATTAGTTATATTTGTAAATTATCTATGAGGACATTGTATTTTTATGCAAGCACATACAGGAGAATCCCGGCAGAGGGCGATAGATAACTTCTTTTTCTCATAATATGATGGGGATTTGTAGGTGTGAATCAATTTGTTAAAATATCAGTCGCCCGGCATGGTCCAGTGGTCTATCTATCTTCTTTGTAGTATCAATCCGGTGAATTGGTTTGCAGCAACAGAATCTTGCATGCCGATCTCCATTCCTCTCGGTCCTCCGCAACTCTCTTCAGCTCAGCATAAGAGCTACAACTCATGTCCTCGAACACTTGCTGCAAATACTCCCGTCTAGGGCGCTCTCTACAGTTTCTACCCTCAACAATCCCCTTTACAATGTCGTGAAGAAGGCCATCGTGGCGCATGATGTGACCGATCCATCGGTCTCGCCTCTCTGAGATGGTTCTTATTAGGTGCCTATCTTCCTTGATTATCCTGAGAACCTCATTGTTCGTGACGTGGTCTCTCCAGGTAATTCCGAGAATCTATCTATATGAGAACTAATTCCTACTGCACCCACCGCACAGATAACTTAAAAATAATTGCGAAATCAAAAGTAAATATTTTAAATTTGTTATTCTTTAAATTAAAATGAATATAAAATTATTCTTACCGACTAGGTCTTCAAATGTGAAGATTACATTTTTTCTCAGAAGTAATTTGGGCTTCTGCAGCGAGAAACTGAAGGAAGCTGTCGGTGCGATCAGTGACGGTTCAGACAAGTTCCTGCAAGAACAACTGATACTTCAAGCACATCTCACAATGCTCTCGTCTTTTTGTAATTATCATCAAAATAATAATAATAGTCATTTAAATGAATTATAACTGAATAAATACATACGTATACATATTTACATTCTCGTAATACAACAAAACCTCGTATAACACGGTTTTATATAACACGACTTTGATATAATGCAGTTGATGAATTGTGGCATATTCTTGAATAACACGCTTTACATTAACGCAGCGTTTTGCAGGCGTGTATAGCTCAGTGGTTAAAGCGTTAAGTCCTATCCTAAGGATTTTTCCAGTGATCCTGGCTTGGTGAAAACCCTCCCTGTCTCGTCCTGTTTTTGGGGACCCAGATGGGGACCCGTTACTGGCCGCACGCAAAAAGCTACATGTTAGAGAGAGGCTGAAGGCCTTGCCGTGATTCTAGGTGCATCATTTAGATGTCAAATAGACCTCAGTCTAAGGCTGTGAAGTTGCTATACTACAGCGTGTCTGTGGGAATGGATAAGGAAATGGTGAGGTTGGGAAATGGATTCTGCAGATAGCAGACATCAGTTAGGAGTCAGTCCAGAGATCCGTATGTCTGAGCGACAGTTGTGACATGCGCCAGACCTGACCGCCAGCCGCTGGTCGTGGGGGATGTAGTTGAGCTCGGTGCACTGCGGCACACAGCGGCACTTGGCCAGGTTGACCGGCAGGTTCACCAGCAGCTCCAGCTCCCTCCCCAAGCAGCCCATGCCAGCCGTGTCGCAAGGCTTGCCATCTGCAATGCAACAAACAACAAATGCACATTTCACTACCACAGGTGAACTGTCTTTTTTGTTATCATTATCATTCAGACGCTGTCGGTTCAAATCACGGCCATGCTTGATTTAAAACAATGATTTAATCAAATCTAAGCTCTATACATTCCCCCGGTAGCGTTCAGCCGCCTCTGGAGCGTCGCACGATCTCCTTAAGCACACTGATAATTGAACACCCAGATATGTATCAGACACTATTGCCGTCGTCTATGCAAGTCAGCAGGCTCTTGCACTGGAGGCTTCCGGGAGCCCAGTCACTAGTTGGGTAAATCAATGATCGTTGCCTATTCAATGTATTAATAGTATAATTATTGAGTACTACCTCAATGACATAGAAGAATGGTCGACATCCACAGAAGACCTCGGCCATCCGACTACGGCATTCCATCTGGCACAGGGCATTACTGTAAGCCTGGAATAATAATATAATGTATTATGTAGAGTGCACGTATGGCTACCATAAATTGTTGCCTGAAACCTTCGTAGTGCTTCAAAAATATCACTTTTTATTTATTTCCTGACTGGCAAATACGCATTATGACTTTCAGCACGTAATTAAAAAAAAGTCTTAAGGGTACGAGATAAGCAATCACATTGTTCCCAATCATTGTTAGTGAAACACCCAAGATCCATGTGACTTACCGGTATGGTTGCAGAGATGGGTTCTTCAGGGAAGCGACAACCTCTCTGATCCAATCCGAGGGCTCTGACTGCAGGATCAGCCTTGATCTGTACCACTCTGAACTCCACCACGAGCTGTGATCCTTCATCAAGCTCTTCAGTGGGGTTTGAAGTAGACTCTGCAATCTCGTATGGAGAATGTATGTAATACTGAAAAAATACTGACGTATATACAAGGGTGTCCCAGGCTATAAGGGCAAAGACACTTCAGCGTCCTTTGCGGGCCTCCAGAAGGACCGAAACACCCCTGAATCTCCGAACCATTTCTGGCTTAATGATTCACTCTTAGACATTTTGATGACTGCAATAATATAATATAATGAAATATTCATAGATAGCGAAACTGCAGTTTTCCATCAACGGAAACAGCGCTCATTGTGATCCTTATTAAAACAAGGCATGACATTCTTATCTATTTAATAATAAAATGGACCCAAGAGTGAATGAATGCTTTAAATATCAATTACATGTAAACGGTTGATGACGACTTAATTTAAAAATGCCGTTTTTTGTTCTTTGACATTATTTTTATTTAAATCTTGAATTAAATGTATAAAATATATTATTTCATCAAAATAGAGTTTTCAGACCAACCTTGATGTCGGTCAGCAGAGAGCCTCGGTCTCTCACAGTCTGTTCAACCAACCTTGATGTCGGTCAGCAGAGAGCCTCGGTCTCTCACAGTCTGTTCAACCAACCTTGATGTCGGTCAGCAGAGAGCCTCGGTCTCTCACAGTCTGTTCAACCAACCTTGATGTCGGTCAGGAGAGCCTCGGTCTCTCACAGTCTGTTCAACCAACCTTGATGTCGGTCAGCAGAGAGCCTCGGTCTCTCACAGTCTGTTCAACCAACCTTGATGTCGGTCAGCAGAGAGCCTCGGTCTCTCACAGTCTGTTCAACCAACCTTGATGTCGGTCAGCAGAGAGCCTCGGTCTCTCACAGTCTGTTCAACCAACCTTGATGTCGGTCAGCAGAGAGCCTCGGTCTCATTTTTTTTGTCTAAGCTCCGTGCGTGGAGTTTTATTCCACCAACGTAATATCGTCACATACAGAGCTGTAGTCCAATAAGTCTACACACCATATTTCCGTGAAATCACTGAGATAGTCACGAAACGAATTCGTCTACCAACAATTTTGATTGACAGAAAAAGTCCCGTGCACCAGACGTCCTGTGCACCCCAAGGCGTTGATCGTATTGTCTGTGAGCGAAATGCGGCGGAACCGTAAGTTATATGACAAAAAGTTGACCACGCCTAAATAAAGCGTATTGATAATAATAATTTCAAATCTATTGATAAGATTAAAAAAGTACTGATGGAAAAAATACATTAGTCCTTTTGAAGGACTTTTAGAAATGAAATTGAACCGAAATAATAATGCATAAAGCAATAATATTGAGATAATTGCCGGGCGGCATAATCCAATAGTTAAAGCGTTTGTTTGTCATCCAGACGCTGTCGGCTCAAATCCCGACCGAGCTTGATTTTTAAAATTTTAATTAATCAACTCTAAGCTCTATACGTGCCCTCCGTTGGGTATATTTATAATCGTGTCAGAAACAACAGGGTCAGATCCTGTCTGCCGAGAAGTGGGCGACGTCGATGGCGTTACTCCCGGCCATCATCAGGTCTTCCTGGGTGCAGCTATTTGGGCACAGCGCACACTCCAGAAGGTGTGACAGGGTCTGCTCCACGCCGCAGTCACATTCAGTCGGGCTGTAAAACTGCCTCGGTGGGGGTCGAGCCACCCCTTAAAGACAAAACAAAAATTGTTGGATAGTCGGGTTTATCGTCTGATATTGAAAAAAGTTGATTATTAAACTCCCAATTATTTCTCTGGTAGTACAGCCGCAGTCTATGCAAGTTTGCGGGTCTCGCTCAGTTTGTTGCTTACTGCAGCCCGAGCAAGGACTCTTCTTCTTCCGCCCAATTTCTGGCAACATAGATGGCCGGATCTTAGGTTTGAGGCGGTCTGCAGCTCTCCACAGTCGCCCAACAGTGACTCCAGTTCTTACTCAGAGCGGATATGGTATCTGGATGATTCTGGATGATATAAATAATATGATTTTCGTCCATAGACGTTGCGCTTCCCAATTACTGATAATAATAATGCTTAACTAATAATAAGTATACCTTATTATGGACTTTCCGTAGTCTATATTCGACAAGGCGAAGTCAGTAATTATTATAATTCATTCATGGGGGAGCATGAAAAGAACCTCCACGCGGTGCCCCCTGGAAAAAGAATTTCGGACTTCCTCTTCCGGCCAATCTTTTCAACCCAGCGACAACAAAAACAAAATGAGAAGCAGCAAACCAGCTCTCACCACCATGTCCATCAACATAGAAGGACTATCTTCCTGCAAAGAAGAACTACTTTGCCACATGACGAAACAAATACAATGTGATGTTCTTTGCATGCAGGAGACCCATCGCGACATACAAAGCAAAAGACCATCCATTGAGGGAATGCGCCTGGTCTCGGAAAGACCTCACGAGCAATATGGAAGTGCAATTTTTGTAATGGGATGGCCTGACGGTTACCTCGACTGACCACACAGAGGTTAATAACATTGAAACCCTTACTGTCGAGTTGGACCACTGCACCGTCACATCGTATTATAAGCCCCCAAATGAAGATTTCCACTTCCATGAACCAGCAAATTTCCGAAACAAAGATAGAAAACTTATCCTGGGCGACTTCAACAGCCACAACATTCTCTGGGGATACAACAACACTGACCCCAATGGAGAAGCCCTCGAAGAATGGTTTGAGGCTAACCGATTATCTTTGGTGCATGATGCTAAACAACCGGCATCTTTTAACAGCGGCAGATGGAGAAGGGGATACAACCCGGATCTCATCTTTACCAGCAGCCAAATTAGCCAATAATGCACCAAAATAATAGGCACGCCAATTCCACACTCTCAACACAGACCTCTCATTCTTCACGTTATGGCAGCTATCAGGCCAAAAGATATGCCATTCCGTAGAAGATATAATTTCATAAAATAAATTGAGCGCAAATAAACTCAAATTACTTCATTATATTACATGTTTAGCTCTAAATATAACTCTAGACTATCCCAGAACTATGATGATCAAAGCTATATTCAAAATGACAGATTATACTCTAAAGTAGTGTAATAAAAATGATGTTTTTCACAATCTTTGTGATGACTTTGACAGCTAAAAATTCATTGTCATATTTTAAGTGGCTTGTGTCAGCCAAATGCTCTGCAAGGACAAACACCATTGAATAGCTTAGTCTGCATGACTTCTCGTGCCCACTTACCTGTTTGGCAATAATCCGTGATATCTGAAACTGTAGCAAATACCATTCTGACAGTTGAATTTGTAAATGACATCGCTGTCTAAGGGGAATTTGTTTTTGACTGACGGAGACAATCCCGATTCTTTGATACGAAAAACTTCGTGTTAAATGAAAGCTTATATTCTTAAGTAGCGTTACTAATTGCTAGATGTTCTGACTTCCTAATAAAAATGATGTTTTTCACACTTCTTATGATGACATTGACAGCTAATTTTTTATAGGATCTATGTAAATGTTTTTGAATTTTAGGAGACAATCTCAGAATTTCGATGATCAAAGCTTCATTCAAAATGACAGATTATAATCTTAAGTAACGTTCTTAATTGCTAGATGTTGTGTTGTTCTTATAAAAATTATGTTTTCCAGGATCTTTGTGATGACTGACAGCTATTTTTTTTTTGACATCTATGTAATTGATTTTGACTTTTTGGAGACAATCCCAGATATATTATGATCAAAACCATATTGAAAATGACAGATTATACACTTGAATAGCATTCTTACTTGCTCGATATTCTGTTTTTCTAATAAAAATGATGTTTTTCACACTTTTTTTGATGACATTGACAACTAATTATTTTTTGACATCCACGTAAATGTTTTTGACTTTTTGGAGACAATCCCAGAACTTTCATGATCAAAGCTGTATTCAAAATGACAGATTATACACTTAAGTAGCGTTCTTACTTGCTAGATGTTCTGTTTTTCTAATAAAAATGATGTTTTTCACAATCTTTATGATGACTTTGACAGCTAAATATTCATTGTCATATATATTTTTTTGCCAATCTAAATTTCGTTAAGTCCAGCGTTTTTCTTACCAAACATTAGTTGATTAAGGTTAGGGTTGGTTTAGTTAAACCAACACACAGTGACTGGTACCCAAAAATATTCGCTCTAGTTAAATATATTTATGTATTATTACTCACTTGTATTACTACTGTCAAAAGTGCCAGAAAAAGTGTTATAAATCGTATTTTTACTCATGAAATAGTAAACCTAACATTAGAAATGATATCAAGGACTATTCACTGTCAGTTATATCGTATTTTTTATTATATAAAGCATGCATTGGTTTTATAAATCGTCTTTATAATTTGTGACATTACAACGTAGTCTTACGTTTTAGTTTTTACTTTACTAGAAATATTCAATTGATTTTCAGATCCAATTGTCAGTATTTCAATATCGAGGACATTTGAAATGCATGAGGATCACATTATTTAAAATTAGGCTGCATAGCAGCATTGACTGAAGCCCCTAGTAGTTATGTATAATATATGTATAAACAAGTATCACGTGACAGGAGCTATTCCTAGGTTTGCATGGCCAAATTTGGAATTGTGGTAATATTAATAAAGATGGATCGCTTCGAAACCGCAACGTGTCCAATCACTTAAAAATAAATGCGAAATAAAACTAAATATTCATAATTTTATTTAAAATTAATATAAAATAATTCTTTCAGAAATACTCTAAAGGATTATTTTTAAATTGAATAATAGTATTATTTATTTATTTAAATAATATTTTATTTCTTGGTACAGATTTGAATACGTTATAAATTAATTTGTAATATGTATGGAGAATTCCTGGAGGAGCAATACAAGGGACAAAGAGACTTGGCAGGGAAGGCCTCGGTCACATGACGGCCAGCCACGGAGCACTTGGAGAATTCCTGTTTGACAAGAAACTGTTTTAAAAAACTATCTTTGTAAATAATTTGTATAAACTGGTTTAAAAATATATATTTTAGAGGATAAGTAGAAATTTTAGAATATTTGTATGATTTTATTGTGATTTTAAAACAGGACAATTATTTTGTATTTTTAATTAAGATAAGTATAAAGTAAGCTACAGGAGGCAACTAGGGTACAAGACGGAATTCCAATAAGAATGTGTTTCATGTCAGGTATACTATGTTTTTAAAGAATTTTAGAGTAGTACGTTTCTTGAAAAATTTCATTACCGCTAGACAGACTTATTTATATATATTTGATATTGGCTGCGTAATTTTACAGCAAGGAACGTTTTTTTTTTACAAACATTTTTAAACTGTTTTTATTTTCCATTTGTTTAAGTGATAATATGTATAAAGGATGTAGTTTGTAAAATAATAACTATTGCTGTGTAAAATGATTAATCATTGAGATGAAAGGAGAGAATACAGTGTGGTTATTAAAAGTCTAAAGAAACTAGTTTCCTGTTTTGTTGTCATTGACTAACACTCCACTTAACATCTTTTTAAAAGACCAATGGGGGCAACAGAAAGAATCTCTTGCATCATTATTATATTTTTTTCTTTACACGTTGACTGAGAATCGACAACTCAAACATTTGCTTTTCATATTCATTCTTTGACAAATAAGTGTCTTAAATTTTCTAGTAGTTTTGTGCTAATGGAACAAGATTTTAAATAAATGGATCTTTTAATTCTGGAGGATACACTCCTAACATTATATTTAAAACATTAAAAGTAATTACGAATAATATCATTAATTACATAATTGCTAATATTTTATTTAATATATACAAAAAAATATAATTAATATTGATTCTATTCTCATCTGCGTTATGTGCTTCTGTTACCGGTTTCTGTCTACAACCTTGTCTGACTTTTGTTAAATTCGAAATTGTTAACATCTAACTGTTCTTAATTGGTAAAATAAAATAATTAAAGAAATATGTTTTTACACTCTTGCATTTAATGCAAAATACGTGCGCAAATAAATGTGATTAATGTAAGAAATAAATAATCATTAAATAATAATAATTTTAAACATCCATTTTTGTGTAATTTTCAATCACATATATTAATTTCCTTTTTCTCTAATGAAAAAAATTAATATTAAATTTTTGGAATGCGAATAAATATATTTAAAATGATTAGTTCAAGTATTTGTTGTTTGAAGGTTCTACTATAGTGTGTATTCGTGTCAGGCTCTGTTATCGACTGAGGATAACTTCTAACCACTGCTAGTTTGTGAATATTTCTTTGTTGTTGTCTTAATTTACTATTAATGTGAAATAAATATTTAAAACGTGAAAAATGAAAATTGGAAAACAAATTAATTAAAATACTACATCTTTTATTATTTTCCTTTATTAGGTCGCTGATGAAATGTATATTACTTAAAATGTAAATATATATTTTTAAGAACCATCTGGTAAAAGATGAATTTTGCAAATTAAATTGCTTTTCTGTATATTCAATTTTAATTTGGTTTGCACCTTTGCCTTCTGACATCACAAATGTGTGACATTTATGAAGAATCTTAACAATAGAAATAATGAAAAAAAAAATAGTTTGCATAAGATTTGTAAAATTAATTATTGCAATTGTCATACCTGTATATAAAAAATGTCAATTTTTCAAAGCAGTTTTATTTTATTTTTCCTTTTAAATTATGGCATAATTTGTCAAGATTCAATTAATTACGGTGCGAATTTATCCCTTATTTTTCATGTTTACCTACCACATACCCTTAATCTATCTTCAACAACGTGAATTTTTTCCACCCAATGTATGGCAATATCGGTTGCCAAAAATAACTTACTATGAAAAGCAGACAGTCTAAAATAGAACAAACTGATGTGCGTCTACGGAAATTATAATAGTTCCTTATTTTTGGCAACAGACTTCGCCAAATATTTGGTGGATTATAATTGACATCGTTGATACATAGAAAGAGGGGATGTTGTCTGCCAACATGCGAAGAATGGATCTTTTTCGTAGTATCAATCCGGTGGATTGGTTTTCAGCAACAGAATCTTGCATCTCGATCTCCATTCCTCTCTATTAAACTCGCAATAATCAAGTCTAGACAAATTATTCTATCATTTAAAAATAAAAAAATATATATTTGTAAAATATAAAACTAATTATATTTATATACTGATTGTAGCTTTATATTTTAAAATTGAATATATATTTTTTTACCAAATTGAATATATATTTGTATTATTTCTGCTGTAATAAAATTTGATCTTAAGAGTTACATATTTGTGATGGTAGAGGGCAAAGACCTTAATCAATTTAAGTATACAGAAAGATTTGTTAATTACAATACTCATCTATGTTTTGAATGAACAGCCCATACTATTGTATACATGTCTAAGTTCACTTTTACTTCTTTTTTACGAATGAAACAGCTTTTCATAAAAATCTAATTATTATTTGTTATAAGTGTGAATGTTCATAAGTTGAGGACTACGGACAGCTGAAAAATTGGTAGGATTGTCATAAAATTTCGTTTGTTTTAATTTTTTTAATTTGATTAAATTGCTTGTTATTTGAAATGTTTTATATAATTTAGCACTATTGTTTTACATTGGATTATTTAGCATTAAATTTATAATGTGGAAATTAAAAGTGAATTAAATTTTCAAATTTAATTAAAAATGCGAATTATCTAATTTTATTTTATAAAAATCTGGACATCTGCACGATTCATGTAGTATGTGTAGTGGTTGTCAGTGTAGAGGTACTACAGAATCTGGACATCTGCACGATTCATGTAGTATGTGTAGTGGTTGTCAGTGTAGAGGTACTACAGAATCTTTACATCTGCACGATTCATGTAGTATGTGTAGTGGTTGTCAGTGTAGAGGTACTACAAAATCTCCATCCTCAAGTCGACTGTAGTGTTTAAAAAATTCAAATATTTTGAAGAGAGATGATAAAATGAATAAGATGGAATGAAACATTTTAATAGAGTCCATTATTATGATTTTTATATTTCTACATTTTGATAATATAATATTTTATATGTGGCAACATATTCGCCATGTCATGATAACCGATCATAATTAATTAATATATTCTTATACGCTGGTAATCTTTCCACCAACTAACTAACAGTTGAGACGACACCAGTATCTTAGGGATTACAATCCGTGCCACGACTCAACCCTCGATGGGGCAGTTAGCAGGCTTTGTCTCTATGCTCCTCACCCAGGCAGGCGCCTTGAGATCTCTCCAGAAGTGCGGATGCGACCAGCAGCTTAGATCCCTGGGTGTGGGTCTTGTCGTAAGCTCGGTACTGAAGCCACAATGTTGCTCTCCAGCTTGAAATATTGACGTATTTAGACCCACCAGTGATTCTGGAATACAAGGCGAATCATGTTACTAACCTGTGACTGATAACTAAAAATAACTGCTCCCTAAACAGTAAGGTAACTTAGAAGACTTATTTACATCTCAAAAGGTGTTAAACGAGTTAGTTCTATATCTCCTTGCACACACAGCTCATTTAATATATTCTGCCGCTTAGTGAATTGTCACTTACTTGACAGTATAGAAGTTCTCTCTGGGATGATAGTAAGGATCCTTCTGGTACTGAATTTGTTTTCCATTGACTTTAACGACTATTCTATGGCCGTCTGTTGAAAGAGCTATCTTAGCACCTGCAAAATTAAATATATCATAATTAATTTTTAATACTGGTTGAATTGGTTTGAGATCCACCATGAAAAATATTATTTGTATAAATATATTATAAAGGAGTAAGTTGATTTGTAGAAATGCAGGTAGGCCAGCTCTTGTTGTTACCTTGCAGTCTATAAACATGTGTTCTAGCAGGCTTCTATTATCTAGCGGTCTTGTAATATAAATACTGCGTGTTACCTGCTATGAACAGATGCAGCTCCGCCGTGTCTCCAGGAGGCCTCAGCAGCACGAACCTCGGCTCCTCGGACATGTCACTCAGCAGCAGCATGTTACAGGAGCTGTTGTTCAATATTGGATAGCTGTTGCCAACAACATCTGTAAGTCTGTCCCTCTGAATCTGACACTCGCCTACAAATGAAATGTTTGTATTTTAATAGCGACGAGTGACAATTAGCGGCGAGGCTGTACTTATAAAGTTAATCATATGTTCTTCTCTTCGTGTCAACGACGTCAAATTATTTTTTCCCAATATCTGGCAACATCGATAGATCGTGTGTTGCCCAGCATTAGGTCCTGCGATGTGCAACTTGTTGGGCACATGGAGCAGCATCTTAGGTGTGAGGCGGTCTGCAGGTCTCCACAGTCGCACAATAGTGTCTCTCCCTGCCGAAGAATTCCCCACCGCTCGAGGTTGTCCTTTGTTCTACCAACTCCGGTTCTTAATCTGTTCAGGGATTTCCAGGTCCGCCAGTCAAGGCTCTTGCCAGCTGGGAGGCCTTCCTTTGGAGTAATGAAATCCTCTGGTGCGATTTGTTGCCAGAGTTGGAGTCTCTCATTTTCAGGGCCGGATGTGAGAGGTTGTGTGGATTTCAGAAAGCTGCTTCAAGACTTCAATCTTGGTGTTGGGGTTATCTGTTGCTAATCATCTGTTGCTTATTGCTTAATAATTATGAACAATTGTTAGCTGCCATTAATTTGAATGCTGGATAATGGACTGTCTTCCGAGGATATTGCAATTTCGATGCCTGACATTTTAAAATAAACATAATTTTGATTCAATTTATTAATTCTAATTACTTTGGTGTTACCAAACTGATTCTCCATTGATAAATAAAGTGGTCACAGTCGATTAATAAAATTAAGTAACAAATAAGTTGTCCTGTGAACACCACCGGCCTTATATAAGCAGACTGGGTTTTTATGATGTTTTGACTACTGCAGTGTGATATCTTGGAATGCATTTTTTTAATGGTCAAATAGAGAGCTCTTCCTTAAAATAGAGATTTACATCTCTCGATTAAAATAACGGGTCCGCCATCTAACGTTTTTTTTTCAACTAGTGCTTATTTCGTGAATGGTAACACTTAGCTCATGTCTTATTTGACAGATAATTAGTTTTATCCTTCCGCTGAACGAATATGGTTGTGTATACGCTTGAACAACGCTGGGAAATATTGCGACATTACTTTGAAAATCATGCTATTGTCCGCCATCTAACGTTTTTTTTTCAACTAGTGTTTATTTCGTGAATGGTAACACTTAGCTCATGTCTGATTTGACAGATAATTAGTTTTATCTTTCCGCTGAACGAATATGGTTGTGTTTACGCTTGAACAATGCTGGGAAATATTGCGACATTACTTTGAAAATCAGGCCATTTTTCTTCGAAAATGAGCAAGGAGTGGCCGTTACAGTCAACGGCGATCGTTATCGGGCCATTTTCGTTCACAAAAATTGAAGAGGAGGATATTGGCAACATTTGGTTTCAACAAGACGGCGCTACGTGCCACACAGCCGAAGCTACACTCGATTATTTGCGCCCCATTTTTCAAAAAAAAAAAGTTATTTGGCGGACCCTAATATACTTACTGGTAAGACCAATGTCTCTGAGTAGTTCCCAACTGCTAGAAACGGGGTACAAAAGTTTCCTTAGTAGGCGCCCCACGCCATCGACTATCAATCCATCTGCAAGCTGTAAATATAAAATGATGTTAAGTAGTAATATAATATAAAAAAAGTATCATTGCGTACCTCGGTTGATAGAAATATTTAAATGAGTTATTGTACCTCATCGCTAATATTGTCTTTGGTATTAGCGAGCGGTTTCCCTTTTTTTGTTGCCAAACTGAAGTTGTCCCCCTTAAGCTCCCCCCGCAGCTCTAGTTGGCGATCCATCCTGGCAACTTGCTCTGCCACGAGGCGAGGCGCCCCCGACACTTGCAGAGACATTGCTAAGCGGGCCACTTCTGCCAGCAGCGAGGGCATCTGCAACACCGACAAGTAAGTGACAAGTGGACTAGGGAATATCTAACTTTGAAGGCACAAAACAGAAACGGATTTGGTCTGTCAAGGATTTCATCTAATATTTTTTTATATTAGTAAATGTGTTAAAAATATTAATTATGTTTAACTTAATGATTCTGTGAATGTCGAAATAATTGTTAAAAATTTCAATTAAATTAGAAGTAGGAATATTATATTAAATATGATAAAAGTCAGAGGTATTATTCAAAATATTGTCAAGGTTTGAAGAAAACCTCATATTTGGAGAGCTGCTGATTCTTAGACTATTATTATGTGGCATAAAGTCTCAATAAATATTATTGATTGATTAAAAAAAATGTCTGTCGATTTCGCTGTATTGGACTTTAAAAGTAAAAGTCTTTTTTGATTCTTGTTGAAAAATTGTCTTACTTTTAGAGATTAGAAGTGATGTAGTGTGCACACATTATAATAATAAATAAACAGCATGCTATATTGGGATGTTACTGGTGCTATTGAGGAATATGTACCAGATTATATTTTCTTCCCATGCCTGTTTTATAACATAAATTGTCACCATACAGTTCTGTCAGGTAGCTTATGCATGCATTGTCCCTTAGTTGTCTCTGCACTTAGATACTTGGCTCTTGACACCTTCCTCAGCAAGTATCTATGCGTTTGACAAGAAGGGAACATATTTGGGTATTTGTTGATCAATATTTTTATGGACATCGAATTATTTTCTCGATGCTACCAAAAACCGACCAATTTAGTCCTATGGAAATGGCTCTACCCAACCAGTGACATTCGGTATACCTAAGAGCTCACCATCCAAGTACGTTAAACATCCAATGTTGCTTAACACCGGTGATCGAATCAGATTCGGTGTTGTTCGACCATGGCATGGTTCGACATAGAAGATTGTAAAGATTTTTAATTAATATTAATTTCACGCACACAATAAAATGGCGAAAAAACTAAATATTTGAAATAATAATGTAGAAAATACACTAATAATTAAATATACATATACAGGTTGTCCTCGACTTACGACCGAGATACGTTCCTGGACTTTGGTCGTAATTCGAATTGGTCGTAAGTCAAATTTCATACAAAATATGTACATATGTACATAATTACATATTAAAATAAAACATGTGTATTTATTAATATATTTTTTATCGTTATATTTATACTTATTTATTTATACAAAATAAAATATTTACTTCATTAATATCTAAAATATTTACATCAATAATATTTAAAATAATTTCTTCACTAATATTTAAAGTGTTTCGTCATCTGGACTTATATAAGTACAATCCATTGGCTCATCAACAGTAGTGGAAGAAGAAGCAGTAGTAGTCTTTTTTAAAAACCTATCCAATTTTAATTGAGTTGTTTGTTGTTTTTTTTTCCCGTATATTTCTTTGTAGCAAGCAAGATCTTCCTGAATACGGCGGCTTATAGTCAAAAATCTTTCGTTATCCGAATCCATTTTTGCAAATTTTTGCATTGCTTGGTTAATTTGAAGGAACGCTGCTTCCATTTCTTTCAATACAATTTTTTTTGCAGATTCCATGATAATATTATTTTTTTTGGTCTCTTCTTCAACCCTTTAATTTTCGATGCATAATAATTCTTCATTTGTAAGATCTTCCGAATCATATTCTATAAGTTGGTCCAAGTCTTCACGATCAATATTAATATCAAGTTTCTTGCCCTACAATGAGATTTGTAGTGTGTTCAATTTCATTTTCTTTTTCAAATTGAGACTGAGTTATGTTTTCAAAACGTTCAGTAAGCTTTTTCCATATTCCATACATGCACGATGATAACTCTTGCCATCCCTTACAAATATTTTTAATTGCTTGGTGAATATTAAAATTTTTCCAAAACTCTTTAAACGCTTTTCCCTCGTCAAGCGCTACTATTGCTTGGGCAAATGTAGTTTTTAAATAATAATCTTTAAATGTAGCAATAGCTCCCTGGTCCATGGGTTGCAAAATACTGGTGGTATTAGGGGGTAAATACACGATTTTAACGTTAGGATGTAAATTTCCGATATGTGGTGGATGTCCTGGTGCGTTGTCTAGTATTAAAAGTATATCGAATGGAATTCCTTTCTGATTACAATATTGTTTTACTTCTGGAATAAATAAATTCAAAATCAGTCTTCAAAAATAAATTGTGTCACCCACGCTTTTTTGTTATAACGGTAATATAGTGGTAACATATCGATATTGATTCCTTTGAGGGCTCTCGGATTTTTAGAGTGATAAATCATTAATGGTTTCAATTTATATCCAGCAATATTGCCACCCAATAGAAGTGTAAAACGATCCTTAAATGCCTTGAAGCCTGGCATACTTTTTTCTTCCTTATTGATGTAGGTACTATGAGGCATTTTCTTCCAATAGAGCGCGGTTTCGTCAACATTAAAAATTTGTTCCTTGACGTATCCTTCTTTCCAAATCATTGCGTCAAATATATGTATGGATAAAATCTTCAGCAGCCTTGTAATCGGCACTAGCTGCCTCTCCACTTATTTTCACATTTTGATAATTCGCCCGTTTTCTGAATCTCGCAAACCAACCATTACTAGCAGTAAATGATTGCTCGTAGTTAGTTTGCTCCTTTAATTTTAGGTTTTCAAAAAGACTCAGCGCCTTTGTTTTTATGGTCACAAGGCTAAGGGGGGTTCGTTTTTTTATCAAATCTTCCATCCAAATCACTAATAGTTTTTCCATTTCGTAAATGGCTCCAAGTTTTTTTTTGTTATTATTGTAGATTTTATGGATATTGCTCCTTTAACAGCTTCACTGATACTTAGTTTATTCTTCAAAATTTTAGAGATCGTTGAATGTGATAAGTGTACATCCCGAGCTATGTCCTTCACTCCATTACCACTCTCATATTGTTTAATTATTTTAAGTTTTATTTCTAAATCTATAGCACTTCTCTTTTTTTGTCACTTCTACTCCGTTTGCCAGTCATTATGGGCACGATTTATTGATATTGACTTCAGATATTAAATGGGTATATGTAATATTTATATCTTATTATATTAATTGTATATATGTCCGTGTTCAAAAACACCGTGTCAACTGAATTATGTATATATATATTTTTTCATAATTTTAAAACAACGAAGGGAAGAAGTGATCTACTGACCGGAAGGAAGTTTTTATGGCATCATTATTGCGTCATCTTTGTTTACGCATGACTCAGGTTGACACGCAAACCGCAATACAATTTTTTTGGTGGTAAATAATTTTTTTTTTATTTTTTTTTCAAATTTTTGGTCGTAAGTGCGAATCGTCGTAAGTAGAACCGTCGTAAGTCGAGAACCACCTGTACTATACATAAAATTCTTTTTTCAACGCGTCAATCCAAACACAAAAATAACGGCAGAAGCGGGATGCGAACCGCGGACCTTGGAAACCAACTATGCCCAGGTATTCAGACCGCTCAGCCGACTCGGCCATTACTATGCCTGGACCGACTCACGTTGAAACTAGTATTTATGTCATTGTTATCTGATAGATGTCGCTATAGTATATGATGAATATTTCAAAGTATGTATATTTTTATTTTTATTATTCAATCAGTCTTCATTTATTCACAAGCTTAATATTATTACTTTCCGACAGTTTTATTACATTTACATTTAATTATTAATAATATTGTAATATAGTAAATGATCTATAAAAGTAGATTAGAATATTGAAATAATAAAATAATATTCTAATAAAAATTTTAAAAATCCATATAGAAAATACACATTTTTTGATAGTTTTGTTAATATTCTCAATCTTTGGAGCAGTTATGTATTATAATTGACGTACCCCCACAGCAGACATGGAGAAGTCGTACTCTTCACTAGGACCAGGCCTTCCAGAGGCGCTGATCCTGAGCTGCGGACTCTCATCATCACTGGGACTGGCTTTAGCGTGAAGGACTCGAGAGCCTTCCAAACACAACTGTAAAAAAAACACATTATAGCACATACACAATGTATTCACTAATTACTTTAGAAGCTGAGTAGGTTTCTACTATCTGTTAGTAGCTTTGATATTAGCTAAACATTCCTCTTCGAATGTCATTGTATTGAGGTATCCTATTGCCACAAATGTCATGTGAGATGGAAAGATCGCTATTATAGGTCTGTATTTGCAAGAGGTGGAAACCATGCTTTCTTATGGATCATTTTGTCATCCTTGTTAATGCTAATGGAATGCATTTTAATTTAATTGCCTTCCTTCATTAAGCGTTGAAGTTTTACTTTTATTGGAGGCAAGATATTTGACTCAAACAAAAACATGGCTTGTGCCAGCCAAATGCTCTGCAAGGACAAACACCATTGAATGGCTTAGTCTGCATGACTTCTCGTGCTCACTTACCTGTTTGGCAATAGTCCGTGATATCTGAAACTGTAGCAAATACCATTCTGACAGTTCAATTTGTAAATGACATCGCTCTCTAAGGGGAATTTGTTTTTGACCATCGGAGAATATCCCAAATCTCTGATAAGCAAAACTTCGTTATAAATGAAAGCTTATATTCTTAAGTAGCGTTCCTAATTGCTAGATGTTCTGTCTTCCTAATAAAAATGATGTTTTTCACACTTTTTTTGATGACATTGACAACTAATTATTTTTTGACATCCACGTAAATGTTTTTGACTTTTTGGAGACAATCCCAGAACTTTCATGATCAAAGCTGTATTCAAAATGACAGATTATACACTTAAGTAGCGTCCTTACTTGCTAGATGTTCTGTTTTTCTAATAAAAATGATGTTTTTCACAATCTTTATGATGACATTGACAGCTAAAAATTCATTGTCATATATATTTTTTTGCCAATCTAAATTTCGTTAAGTCCAGTGTTTTTCTTACCAAACATTATAGTTGATTAAGGTTAGGGTTGGTTTAGTTAAACCAGCACAGTGACTGGTACCCAAAAATATTCGCTCTAGTTAAATATATTTATGTATTATTACTCACTTGTATTACTACTGTCAAAAGTGCCAGAAAAAGTGTTATAAATCGTATTTTTACTCATGAAATAGTAAACCTAACATTAGAAATGATATCAAGGACTATTCACTGTCAGTTATATCGTATTTTTTATTGTATAAAGCATGCATTGGTTTTATAAATCGTCTTTATAATTTGTGACATTACAACGTAGTCTTACGTTTTAGTTTTTACTTTACTAGAAATATTCAATTGATTTTCAGATCCAATTGTCAGTATTTCAATATCGAGGACATTTGAAATGCAGGAGGATCATATTATTTAAAATTAGGCTGCATAGCGGCGTTGACTGAAGCCCCTACTAGTTATGTATAATATATGTATGTACAAGTATTACTTGACAGGAGCTATTCCTAGCCTTAACCTTAAAGCCACAATCTCAACTAGGTAAATACTCATTATAATTTTATATTAAATAAAAAATAAATTAAACATATTTATTTTTATTTCACATTTATTTTATTATCAACATTGATAAAGATTCGCTTCAGTACCGCAATGTGTCCAATGACTTAAAAATAAATGCAAAATAAAACTAAATATTTTTATTTCTATTTAAAATTAATATAAAATCATTGTTTCAGAAATACTCAAAAGGTTTTTTTTAATTGAATAACAGTATTATCGATACTTTTGATTGTTTTTTAGATTCACGATTCTTGGGCGGGATTTCAAGATTTTAATGCTGTAAATTATCAAAGGTTTTTAGCTTAAATTCCTCAATTTTTGTTCAAATTGAGTCATCTAAGCTAAAAAGCTTTCTTATATTAATCCAATATTTGACATCTCCGTGTAATTTTCGTTTACTCTACGCTATTTTGAAACTGAATGATTTTCTACAATAATGTATGCGTTTTGAATGACTTTTATTATTTGTAGGTCCTGAAAATGAGAGACTCCAACTCTGGCAACAAATCGCACCAGAGGATTTCATTACTCCAAAGGAAGGCCTCCCAACTGGCAAGAGCCTTGACTGGCCGACCTGGAAATCCCTAAACAGATTAAGAACCGGAGTTGGTAGAACAAAGGACAACCTCGAGCGGTGGGGAATGCTTCGGCAGGGAGAGACACTATTGTGCGACTGTGGAGACCTGCAGACCGCCTCACACCTACGATGCTGCTCCATGTGCCCAACAAGTTGCACATCTCAGGACCTAATGCTGGGCAACACACGAGCTATCGATGTTGCCAGATATTGGGAAAAAATAATTTGACGTCGCTGACACGAAGAAGAAGATTATTTGTAGGTAAAATAATGCTTTAAATGAATATAAATTACTGTGTGGTAAACTATTATCACTAAAACGTAAAGCATTCATATCCGCGCTTTATCAAGTAACATCATTATCATACATGTTATTTACAGTACCGGCTTTAAGCCCTACGGTGCCCTAGGGCATTTTTTCCGGGCGCACCATATTGCTTATATTTAAAAAAAATCTAAGCAAGATTGGTTGCCCTCGGCGCCCTTAGCTTATTCGACGTCCTGGGGCACCGACCCACTTCGCCACCCCCCCCCTAAAACCGGCACTGGTTATTTAGAGACATTTGCGTAAAGCCACATTTGGTCACATTTGACCTTGAGTATCTAAAACTTAATTTGTATGATTTTGTCATACTATTTTTGACATAACAATTTGCGATGAACTCGTATACGAAAAATCTCTTGTATCGAATTACTTGATTCATACTCCTGATTCTTGAAGGAAAGGGTGATCTACTATCCCAGGCATTTTTAACCAGATGATGATGCCTCCAGGGTCTGGCCCATTAAGAATTAAAAATTCTTGTTGTATCCCTAGATTTGATTATTTTTTACACCCAGTGTCAAATAAGCAATTCTGCTTCAGATAATGTCTTAAAATAAAACAATTACTAAATAAAGAATAGTTACCTATTTATAAATATGATTATATGTGAAACACTTACTCCTTTAGGAAAGAATTCAAAATCAGAGTGATCATTGTCTGCTCTGCTTTCAGCGATTGTCAGTTTCAATGGAGCCTTTTGCGTTTCTTCATTCAGTTTCAGTTCTGTCTTTTGCGTTTCGTCCTTTCCGGATCGCAGCCTTTTGCGGTGTTTTTCGTTGCTACCGGTGAGGCCGCCAAAGGCAACCAGACGGAAGGCGGGTTTTTTATTATCTCCGGGAAAGGCAGCTCTACCCTCCGCATTGAAACACATCTGAAATAATATTTATTTTACAAAAATAAAGAAAAAACCTTAGATTACCGATTCTCTTCGGTTCATCTCAGGTTGCTTCCTATGCACTGACAAGATTTGTTATCATTTCTTAATCATATGTAGGATTGAAGGCTAAAACATGACCCAGTTAGCTGGACTTGGCCCGTGTCTTCCTTTTTGTCTAATAAATTTGTAATTTTGAGGGTTTTTTTGTGGTCGCTTGTAATATGTAGTGTGAAAATTCCTTTATTAGATCAACTTCCCAATGTTAGATAGAGCTGAAACTTAGCACACATAGACATATGACAATACAGTGTTATGGTGGGATCGAGCTAGTATGAGTATTATTTTGATATATTCGATCGATAATTCTTGGTGGAATTCCATAATATCAGATATAAATTCTATATATAATATCAGATAAAATTTAAAAATGATTTTATTTATATCTGATAGTATGAGTATGTTTATTAAGAATGGACAGTGATAATTATTTTTACCATATCAGCTCCATATTTGGAGCATATGGAGACCACAAATGTTCGTTTCACAGTTATGTGAGTCCAGGCTGTCTATGCCCGGAGGTCCACATGGGAACATAGATTGTTCCTCGGAGCTTCCAGGGCCACCAGGGCCCGCGAACTTGCATAAACTCCGGCTATAGTACCAAAGAAATATTTGGATGTTCAATAATCAGCGTTTTTAAGGAGATCGGATAATCAGCCTTACGCTTCAGAGGCCTAGACAATTTTTGTTTCGTCCTTAAGGGGTGGTTCAACCGTACCGGAGCATGTATAGAGATTTGATTAAATAAATTTAAGCAAATCAAGCTCAGTCGAGATTTGAACCGACAGCGTCTGAATGACAAACGAACGTTTTAACCACTGGACTATGCCGTCTGATATGTGACCATCAGAAGGAGCTTCTTCCTCGAGTATGGACATGTTAGATTAGTCTAGAAACACTCACCGCCCATCTGAGGTCTGGCGAGTCCCCCTCGCTGTGCACCTCCATGGCAAGCCTGGCAGTGTGATCCACAATGTCCAGGAGGACGGAACCGTTCACGTGAGCCACCACGTGGTCTTGAGAGTCCCTGAAATGACAAGGACCATCTTCAACTTATGTACCTCATTCTGTACGGTGTTAATGCACCTTGCAATGTCATGCAACAGTATGTCTTACGGGTTACTGTTTCTTTTTCTCTGAATACTTAATCGATTAAGGGATTTTTTTATAAACAATGCTATTTGATTTGTACATGTCTATAATTCCTCACTGGTTTCTTCTTTATCCTAGCCATTTCCCATCATCTGGGGTCAGCTCTCCTTGTGCACCTTCGCCATGTCTATCTGTCCTGCGTTGCATTCTCGGTCAAACCCAGAGTTTTCAGATCCTTGCTTACAGTTGCAGTCCAGGTTGCCTGTGGTTTTCCGGGTCTTCTTCTCAGCGTGAGTATGTTGAGGGCTCTCTTCACCATACGGTCCTCATCTCTCTGTGTCACATGCCCATTCCATCTTAGGCGGTTTTCCCTTATCTTTTCAGGTATGGGGGGCCACCTGAAATGAACCCCGAATATGCTCATTTCGAACTCTGTCCACTCTAGTCACACCGCCCGCCCACCTCAGCATCTTCAAGTCTGCTACAAGTCACATTTCAGCGGGGTACAACACTCCGATCCGTAGAGCATAGCTGGCCTTACAGCAGTTTTGTAGATTTTACCTTTGATCCTAACTGGAATCTTGCTGTCACACAAAACCCCAGAGAGAGACCTCCATGTCAGCCATCCTGTGTTTATTCTATGCTCCATGTCAGATTCAGTTTTGGCGTCTAAGGATATCACAGAGCCGAGACATTTAAAAGTATCAACCTCTTTTACAGGTGTATTCTGTAGGAGGAGTGGTGTGTTAACCGCAGTGTAACCAGAATTGAAATTGAAGTACATACAATTCCTCACTAGTTTATTTAATTAAAAAGTATTAGAAATGCATTCTTAACTTGATTTTAAAAATGGATGTCATTCCCACGAAGAAGGACACAACTTACTTTTAAGCATATAATTAATCTTTGAAATGAAAAAAAAAACAACTTCTTAACAAAAAATATTTGTAATCGATTTCTTAGCTCTAAAAATACCCCCCCGGCTGGTGTGAATTTGATCCGTCACGCTTAAAATGACAGTCATAATCTATTAATGAAAATTGGTGGTAGATGAAAGTCGTCCCGTGAACACAACCCATTCATAGTGAATTCCTGTGATAATTTGATGATGCGTGAACGTAATTCACAGATGAGTCACCTGCATTGGACATAGATTAAAGTAAAGTGTGTTGTAGTACGATATTTGGAGATAAATTGATGATGATGATGATACTCACCTCGTTGTCAGCTCGGCCTTGAGCAGTTCCTCGGTGAGCACGATGCGCACTAAGCCGGTCCTGTGTCCTATGTCGCTTGCCATTATCTTGGCGCTACACGATCCGGCAGACGGGAGGGCGAACAGAGCAACGGCATGAGCGCCAAGTACCGAAGGGGCAGCCCACGGCATAGTGCTACAAGAAAAAAAACAGGATTGTGATTCTTTGACGTTTACCATTCTACATACGGCTGCATGTGGAGTATTGATCCGCCAACGTCATAGACTCTAGCCCGATATTCACGCATCATCTTTATTATTACAGAAATTTACTATGAATGGGTGGTCTTCGCGGGACGTCTACATTTTTTTTTATTTGTAGACTATGATTGAAGACTGGCATTTAACGGGTGAGGGATCAAATTCACACCAACCGGGGGTATTTTAAAGCTCAGAAATCGATTAAAAATATGTTTATATTAGTATAACCACTAAGGTATACGTGGCAAATGCCGCAGGAGGGCATTAATCACAGTTAGATTAAGAGGGTAGAGAAACATATTTGTCTAGTATTTCTGATACGAATAAGAGCACGGCTTGACAATTAGCTACTGACATCAGCATGATAAAGCCCTTGCTGACTGGTGCCGGGAGTGATGTTAGTTATAGAGATCGCCACTTGCAGCGCTCGGTTGTACCGAGGTCCGGGCCAGAAATTTGTAAATTTATCGAAATATATATGTCAATGTGCTTCAGCAAAAGTCTTTGTGTTGTGAATCTGCTCCTCATTCTGCCACCACGCGACTGAATAACTACCTTCAATTAGACAGGAGGATGTTACTTCTTAGTAGCATAATTTCGCCAAACATACCACATTCGACAGATGACCCCTTTGCAGGTGCAAAGAAGGAGAAAGCTAGTAATAGCCACTGAACGCTTACACTGTGTTGGACTGATGCGAGTAGAGCAGCTGCCAAATGATGTCGGACACTTCTGTGTAGCCGGTGCAGTCCAAGTCAAGCCAGTCATTTTTGATCTGAAACACACGAGTTAACATTTATCTAGTTTTCTTTTTATGTAAACACATACACGAGAATACAGACAGATGGTGATAGTAATTCAGATGTCTTATCTGTGGAATTCAATGACGCTTACCATGGTATATACGGCTAAACGCTGCATGTGGAGTGTTGATCCGCCAACGTCATACACTACAGCCTCATCACTCACGCATCATGCTTTATTATTACAGGAATTTACTATGAATGAGTGGTCTACACGGGACGACTTTCGTCTACCACCAATTTTAATTAATAGGCTATGACTGGCATTTCATGGGTGATGGATCGAATTCACACCAACCGGGGGTATTTTAGAGCTCTTAAATCAATTGAAAATCTTTTTTTTTTTAAATCTCCGTCGGGGATGGAACCCACGACCTTAGGCTTGCAAAGCAAACGCTTTGACCATTGTGCTATGACCGCCGGCTATCTAGTAGCTGCTATATGATTTGATCGGGAGACAATCTATAAAAGCTTCTTAAGTTTCAATATAGTCTTCCATCAAGTGAAACAGTGCTCAAGGTGATCCATATTAAAAAAAAATTAAATTCTAATCTATTTAAAAATATAATGGATCTCAAAGTGAATGCTAAAAATATAAAGGAACCTAAATTATGTTCGAAGTGTATATATATATAATCGTGTCGGAAACAACAGGGTCAAATCCTGTCTGCCTAGAAGTGGGTGACGTCGATGGCGTTACTCCCGGCCATTATTAGGTCTTCCTGGGTGCATCTATTTGGGCACAGCTCCAGAAGGTGAGACAGGGCCTGCTCCACGCCGCAGTCACATTCAGTCGGTCCGCTGTAAAACTGCCAGGCTTCCATTTGTGTCATCGTCTTGCATTCTCCGGTCCGAAGTCTGTTAAGGGACCTCTATTCGAAGTGTTACTTCCTCCGACGTTATTATTACTTCTATAAGGCCTCTAACTGTAGCTTCCACGTACCTTGATGGTCTTTCCCGTAACTACTGGCGTGATTTCTCTGGGGCAACCCTCGCAGAGCTTGTCCAAGTCTCCGTCCATTACAACTTGTGTGGCCGAAGACGCAGAGAGGGATGCTCCTTGCTCGGCTGGCGGGTTGATCCAGCTGCGAACATATACATTTACGGTGAGAACAGAAAACAGGCTATTTAGTCTAACCTCTAAACATAAATCGCTCGTCTATTATAATGTACGTTTTGCACATTTGATCCCCACAAAATTTATTTATATATTTTAATAGCATATGCATATTTGTTGTACACATAAATATTTAGTGTGAGATTGATTCTTCATCTGTAAAATTGCTTGTTATTATCTATCAATTATAATTGATGGCAGAAAAAACCATTCTGTGAATACCACCCATTCACAGCTAGTTCCAGAAAAATAAAATACTCATGAATATTCACGTCTTATTACTTGGCGGATCAACACTGTGCATATAAGTTTTAGCTGTTGCTAATGGTGTTAGATGGATGGTACTCAATGGTTAGATAAATTTGTTAATAATGGGATTACCCTAGTACCTGAAAGTTATTTCTTCTACAAGCGACACATTCAAGTTAAAGTTGACCGGCAGGTATAAGTCTGCTAGTTGCTGCATCTCTGCTCCGTGGCGCAGGTCGGCTATAGGATTGTACGTGGACAGAGTCAATGCTGCAAGGGTAGAAGTCCTACGACAAATTAATAATCATTCATTTATGCGATCGACAGGCGGACACAACTGGGGTAGGCAGAATTTGGAACCCTTAAGTACATTTTTGTAGCGAAAATTTTGCACTATCTTAAAATTAAAACGTTTAACCAATGCATCCTCCCTATATTAACTTATGGCGCAGAGACGTGGAATCTAACAGCAAGTCTTATCCAAACAATAAAGGTCACCCAGCGTGCCATGGAGAGATTCATACTCGGAGTGTCTCTAAAAGTATAATATAACATATGGATTTTTTTTAATTTTTATTAGAATATAATTTTATTATTTCAATATTCTAATCTACTTTTATAGATCATTGACTATATTACAATATTATTATTAATTAAATATGCACAAAATAACGGCAGAAGCGGGATGCGAACCGCGGACCTTGGAAACCAACTATGCCCAGGTATTCATACCGCTCAGCCGACTTGGCTATTGCTATGGCTATTGACGCGTTGAAAAAAGAATTTTATGTATAGTGATATCCTCCTCTTCCATTTAAGACATCGGTTTAACTTGAGGAAGGATGCAGGATCAGGTTTACAATATAAACACTTGTTTCTGTTTACATACTACGTTTATTGTTCACAACGTCGCCCGCTACAGGAACGCACAGGATGAGCGCACTGTAACGGGCGCGAGTCAAACTTCAACTGCCAGCCCACGGCGCGATCTCACATCTCCCCGGTACCAACTGCCAATATGACAGTCCTACCAACCGGCCATAGGCCAATCTGTCATAACAATTATTTTGGCGCATGCAAACACCGCTTAACATTCAATGTAGATGTCACGCAAGCGAACCAAAATAATAGACAAAAGATCGCTTGTTGAGGCTTTACGGCATCGGCCTTAAGGAGCTATATCAAGCTGATATCAATAGTATATTTATATTTAATTAATTATAATATAACAAGTCATTGGAAGAATCGAAAGAATATCATGCGAAAGTATTTCTATCAGTTGGAATGACTTAGATGGGAGTGCAATTGGACTATTTCAATCACACAACGGCTTTGTAGAGCGACAAAGGTGACACTCTAGAAAGCAGTACTTTATGTGAAAATGACCAACAGTTCCTGCATGCACATGCCTTTTGTTGAATAATCATGGATTTTAATAATACCTTAGGTTGATGTCTGTGTGCATGAAGAAGTCCATGAACTTGGTTGAGTGCGAGAGATTGCCTCTCAAAGAGGTCATGGAAGCCAGCATCGTTTCTGTGTGTACTGGCGTACCTGCACAGAACAATATATCAGAACAATAATGTATAAACAACAATATATGTTAAATTAACCAGTTAAATTTCGAAGTTGATCTAATTCTTCTTCCTGTCAGCGATATCAAATTAATTCAGCCCAATATCCAGCAAACATAGACAGTTTATTTGTTGGGCCATGGGGTAGGATTTTAGATATGATGAGGTGTGAAGATTAACACAGCCGTAGAGCAGTGACTCTCCCTGTTACAGCACTCCCCATCGGTTTAGAATTTTATCATTCGCATTCTATGGCCTTCGGTCCTCAGGCTGTTAAGTGATTAACCTAATTGTTGACCTAGTTGTAATTTAATATCATATCTACGAGTATTCAACTTTCTTTTGACCTTCTTTCAATTTGGTTTAAAAAAAATCAAATAAAAATACTTTTAATATGAAGTAACTTATAATGATACTTACCAAATTCGGATGGCAAGGTGCTCGTTAGGATAGTGGGGTACAGAAGGATCTGTTGGTTTACATGGCCATCGAATGTCAGCAAACTCTTTATGAAATCCAGCGCTAAAACACAAAAACGTCGCTTAATTATTGCAAGCAATTGTATTGATAAACAAATAGGTATATAGGTAGTACGATATTCATTATTCGAATTTAATTATCAGATTCATATTTGCTTCATCATTTGTATTTTTATCAAATTTTAAAGGTTCTATTCTTCTTAATTAGAAACTAGCATATCGTAATACAATGGCAGTGTGAGCAATTGTACCATAGTCGTCCTTGGTCCACTTGTCCCAAGTTTTTTGATCCAGATGGGCCAAATAGAAGGACTTCCCTCGGTGCTGGATTATCAGCTCCACGTGGACTGATCCTGGCGGCGCCTCCGGTATCTGGAACTAAAGCAAAAAGGAATGCAAAGGCATTGTTTTAAAGCTTCTCGGAACCCAAAGCACATTGCAATGCGCAGTCACTAATGTCGCAATTATAATAAGATATTTATATATATAGATATGCTAATTAATGTGTTGCCTCAACAGTTGTTCACAAATATCTCCGGCAGTTATGAGACTAACCACAACTTGTTCCAGGCCACTAATTGTGATTGGTGGTTAATGATAGTAGTTCCCGAAACACTACGCATTCACAATGAGAGTGGTTGAGAGATGAGGCCGATGCTGCAAATAGAGAGTGGGTGTGGGTTACCTGTTTGCTCTCCTGCGTCAGTTGTGCCTCTTTCACAGCTCTCAGTATGGGCTGCAACTCATCCAATCGAATTCCGGACGATTTCCCTCCTTTATATATTTGCTCCAGAACTGCACTTCCTACTCCCTGGAGCTTAAGATACAACTGAAAAAAAACGGAGAGCTATTGAAATTCACTGTGTTGTAGATAATTAAAAAAATATATTATTAGAAAGCACGTATTGAAATGATCAGGTGCATGATTGGAAAAGCTTGATTGTCATGTAAAACAGACATGAGTTCATGGCTCTATGAAGTAAACGAAATATCACATTATGATTTTCTTAACACATTGTTTGCGGGGGGTTTTTTTATTAATCCACCCCGTAAAGCGGGCAATTTTGTCAGATTCGCGCGCCAAATTACGTTTCACGTAAAACAGCTATAACTTCTGAACTATTGATCATATTTAAATAAAAAATTGAGTACTTTACCTTAAATGAAATTTTCTATTATTATGCGGTAACAAATGTTTATATTTTTGGATAAAAAATTATAATATTCAAGGTTAAATATAAAACATTGGAAAAAACTGCACTTTTGTCTTATTGTCGATTTAGTCATTTTATGCACGGTCAACATAATATATATTTTATTAATTCAAAACAATAAACACTTATATTGTTTAAAAGTATGATATCGTTGGAAACAGTTCCCTTTATGTAATGGTACAGCACAGAATTTACACATATACCGGGTTTCGCTACGCACTTTGTGGACCGTCCTTACGGACTTGTCCCATAAGAATAATAAGTCCCAAAAATTTCTTCATGTCTACTATTGTAATGTCTTTCCATTTGAGAGATTTCTTGTATATTTAAAATTTGTGCATATTTTGATAATAATATCTGTTTGATTCTTGTACAAGGAATGTAAAAAAATCATCTCCTATGAATAAATTTGTTGCTTCCGTTACACTATTCGGAGTATTATCGGTATTTATACCTGGGCGACCTAAAAACTCTTCCAGTACTGGTGTATTATCTGCCGATGACCATGAAACAAAATTTTTATCTTACAGCTTTCAAGTAAATGTTTTATGACCACAGTCGGCCACCCGACCCTAATTCCACGAATTGCCGGGTTTAGGTACCTTATTGGTTTAGGTACCTTATATGAGATATTACACGTCTCAAAGGAGCTGGCGCCTAATTTTTAGTTCAGAGAGTAACCAAGAATCACACGTTTCTCGTAATATGTTGTTACTCTAAGTGTCAACGCGTTTAGGCGTCTCCCGCGCTCTACCAACAGTATACAAATACAAAAAACGCTTTTAAGCGTCTCCCGCTCTCTACCAACAGTATGGAAAAGACGCCTTTAAGAGTTTCCCGCAAACAATGTGTTAATAGCGAATAAAAATTGACAAGTAATTGATATTGTGGCTTTTGGGTTTAGCCGTGTGTGGCGAATTTCTTCTATCCAATATTTCGACCGCCATTGCAGGGGTCTTCTTCAGGGTTGATGATTTTGTTGTCAACAAGGTCATCAACCCTGAAGAAGACTCCTGCAATGGCGGCCGAAATATTGGTTAAAAGAAATTCGCCACATACGGCTAAACCCAAAAGCCACAACATCATTTCCAATGTCACTTCCTTTGTGTAAGTTTCCATGCTTACGGCATAGTCGTGCAGCACGAGGCCGGCGTTGTGCGCCAGTAGCTTGACGTAGAAGATGGCGGGCAAGCTGGTGGTCTCGTCAGCGATGCCCACCATCTGCAGCATCATCCCGGCGTCGCGAGAGCTGTCAGCGCCGTCAGCCAGCCGGTTGAAGGTGGCCCAATGCAGCGGCGAGGGCGCCTCCACAAGCCGGCCCAGGTACCCAGCCAACTTGCCACTGCAATAACAAATACAGTCCACTAGAATCTTGTCTGTTTGTTTGAAGAGGTCGCGAGATGCTCTGGCAACATGCACCGGGAACACTCGTATGCAGATAAGTTTCGTAAGACTTAAGGTGAATCGAGGACTGAGTCTTACTCAAGTTAATCATTCTAAAGCGGAGTAGCTACTATAGGTAAGTTACTTTAAGGCATGTCGTAAAGTACAGCTTAACCGTACCGTAGCGAGAAATTGTGAGGGTTAAGAGTATGTGTGGGAAGCTGGTAAAGCAGGAAAACATTGCCTAAGGAGGATTCAGTGTATTATGTTGCCATTGGTTTTGCACATCGAACCTATAATTCACTGTACCCATAACTAAAACATTTAAAAATAAAATCAACGAATACAAGTATACGATGGGAGAGTTTGGCTCTCTAGACATAGTAATATATGTATGTATGATGAGTGAGAGGGTGCAGTAAAGATCCTCACAGATGCTTGTAGCAGTCGTACGTGGTGTGCTCCAGGCTCTTGATCGTGGTGTAGAAGAAGGCCTTGAGGTGCTTGTTGGGCTGGCGGCTGACGTGCCAGTAGAGCGCCAGCAAGCGCGCGGCGCCAGGCTCCGCTAGCAGCAGGAGGCTCAGTGCAGCGCAGCGCAGCTCCAGTGGGGCGTCATGGTCAGCGAGGATCGGCCAATACAAGGAATGCATCTGGGAATCAATTCATACTATTGACCACTGGCTTTAGAACGTTTAGGATCGTTTCTCGTTAGATCACCGAATCGCAACTACTTTAAATGTGAACTGAAACATGGATGCGTTACCCCCTGTTGATAACGAGCACGTCATTCATTGGGTGAGTCGTTTTGCTGGACAAGCTTTTGCGTCGAACTAACCATCTGTAATTTCTACGTTGCAGATTGCATAGTATCTGACATAGCATGTTACATAGCTTCCAGGAATGCTTAACTAAGGTGATCACACTAAAAAACAGTGTTTTCAGCAAAAAAAAATACTGTAAAAAATGCGGGAATTCTTTACATCAAATGGCATATTTTCGTCTTTGTTTCATATATATAAATTTGGTAGTGCTGCTATCCAGGCATAAGACCTACCTCTGAAGGGAACATGTGCGCCAGAGGCATAGTGGCCCACGCAGCCAAGAACCTCTCGTGGCGCGACGCGCCCGCGGCCCCCGCAATGACAGGCGTCAGGTAGGTGCCCACCCGGTCCAGCTGGAGGTTGCTGAGTCCCATTAGCCAGGTCAAGCGGTCCGCATAGTCAGTAGCCACTGGAACGTAACAATTTGAAGAGATTCATAAAGTTTTAAAGGATATATCCTCGTGTGTATGGAAGTATTTAAATTGGTACTGCATAATTGGTACAAAATTATATAAAGAGATTGGCTGCTGTGATTGACGCGGTGGATAAGGCAGTCGCAGTGGACCTGGTGGGATATATACTAAGATTGCCGCAGGAGAACATAAGCTATAACTGCATTTTCTTCAAGCCCTCGGGCTCGCGCCGTCCTGGAAGGCTTTTAGGAACTATAAATAGAATACACGCGGCGGAGCTGTAGAAGGTAGAGGTGACACGGGATGAGGCGAAGGCTGTGGCAGCTTACAGAGCTTGTAGGCGACCACGGCGTGATGATGATGGTCAGTCCAGTGGTCGGCAGGAGAGAGTCTCGACTCGAGACTCTCGAGTTGCATGCCGGACTTCGTATAAGTGTAACTGAACTAAAAAGTGATTAACAAATGTTAGGACGTACAACAAACTCATATTGCTCCAATATCGTGGCGGTGAATTTGTAATCATAGATTTGCTTACAAAAATAATACAATCTTATAGACATATAAATATGCGTTATCAAGCGATATGCGGGTGCCGTGTGCGAGCCAGCTTTTACAACTTCTCCACAACTTACTTGTGTACTTGACGAAGTACGTCTGCACGTAGTTCTCGAAGGTGTCCGACGTGCACGCGCCAGCCACGTAGGTCCCGAACACCAGTGTGGAGAAGGCCAGGACGCCAGCGCGGCGAACCCCAGCGGAGTGCTCCTCGCCCAGCCTCATGAGCGGCTCCAGAGAGCCGAGCAGCTGGGGACACTGCACCTGTCCCGACAAATAAAGATGGACAAGTCACAGGCGGGAGCAAACTGACCACTGCCACTCATCACCGAAATCTGACAATTAAAACTTTCATTTGAATCGCAAAATTGCCAGGGCTACATTCTGCTTTATTTTATTTATATATTTATCTCTTATTACATTTTTATATAGTTTTTACTGTTTTACTTTTTACTTTTAACTTTAAAAATGTAACTATATAAAAAAGGGAAGGCCTTCAGCCGATTTCAAAATTTTAGCTTTTTTGCGATCATCCTTTGTGATGTGGCCCATCTGGGCATCACAATACGGGTCAGGAAAGCAGTGGACAATGCGTGACTGTTACAGTCAAGATATTACATTAAACATCCTAAATTTAATTAAGCTTTAACTGGGTTAGAGTGTTTCAATAAATATGTTTAAAGAAATCAATATTTATTTTCATTTGATTAAGAAAGCGAGGATGTCATGGAGTACCCAGCATTCAGCTGCTGTAGGGGAACTAAACAGTGAAGGGTACCGCAAACTTAGATACAGTATCTGAGTTGGGGATTATGTTACTTTCAATTTGGTGATTCTCGACGATCATAACTGTAACTGTATATACGAGTACACCTGTAAGATTTACGCTAATGTTTCGACACTTGTCACGTCACTCCCTAGTCTCTGACATATTATACAGCAGATACAGCACTGCCAGTAAATGTTACAGGAGTGTCCGATACTTGCCTCGTCACACGCTAGCCCCGGGATTCTTTGCAGCAGATGTAGCACCGCCAGCTCATCACCAGCGCGCTGCTGCACCACCAGGTCCCTGACTAGCAGCGCCCTGCCCGGGGAGCCGCCCTGGGGCAGCGCCTGCAGGAAGATGTTTCTCATGGTGTCCTGAGTGTAGCTGGTGCCCTTCTCCAGATAAATGAAGGCCTCTTTGAGGTCGTCGTAAGACATCTCGGACATGATCCTGGAAAAAATAAGAAAGATACTTGTTAACACTAAACCCAAAAAATTAAATTGCAAAATAAATTGATGTGCCAAATGAAAAGTCAGTGCAGCCGTAATTACGTCTGAATACGCTAGATGCATATGATGTAATTGTTTAATGACTATGGGGAGATCCATGCTCGGAGTTTCTCTTAAAGATAAGAACTCAAGTAGTGGAGGCTACCCAACGAATTGGCACTCTCAAGTGGCAATGAGCAGGACATATCTGTCGAAGAGACAACGTTAGATGGGAAAGAAAAATATTAGAGTGGCGCCCAAGAACTAGTAAACGAAGCGTTGGCCGACCTCTTGCAGGACTGACGATATCAGAAGAATAGCAGGAGTGGCCTGGATGAATGAGGAAGGCAAAGGATCGAAGAGGTTGCAGACTCATGCGGTGGACATATGCTGATGATGATAAGGTTTTGTTAGGTTAAGATAATAAAGCTCGCTTGATGATGAGATAATGGTGATAGGTTAGGACAGCTCGTGAGTCACATGTACCTGTGTATGTCCAGCGGCGCGGTGCCCCCCGGACTATCGAGGCCCTCGGCCGCCCTTAGCAGCGCCGCCAACAACAGTGGGGCGCGGTGTTTCTGTCGGCGCCCCCCGCTGGGGTCAGCCTGAGGCGGAGCCTCCCAGGCCAGCCCCACTGCAGACAGGGCGCCGTGACTGGAGTCCTTCTCGTTGTCCTAAAAACACAAGTTCAACATATTATCAACAGAATGAAGGCTTTTGGAGTAAATACCCCATCCTTTATCACTTGCTCTGCTGCACACAAGGCGCCGTGACTCGAGTCTTCCTCGTTGTCCTGCAAGAAAAGTTCATCTTATTATTAGCAAAATAAAGGCTTTTGTAGTAAATGTTCCACCCAAGAACTAGCAGTTTCCAAAGTTCCTTCCTAAATGCCACTGGTAAACTCTGAAATGCTCTTCCAGCATCTGTATTTCCTCCTTCACACAATCTGAATATAAATAACTTCTTAAGGAAACAATCTGAATATCTTCAAGAAATATAATACACTAAATCATCTCAAAACAACCACAATATACTATAATGAAATCCTGCTTGCAGCATCCAGGCGCCCTGACTAAATATCACACAGCGCACTGGTGTTGACCAGTTGTGCTCTCCTGCATAGGATTGCATAAAAAATGTAACTCTTCATCTCTTTCTATATTATTAAATACCGTGATGTCTGCTCTCCTACTAGGTTATACCTAATAATGTCACTTAATCGAACTTTTTATAGTAAGGGTAAGATTATACAATGTTATATTACCTTGTCCTTTCCTTTATTCTTCCTTTTGAGAGTCGACAGCTGAACCGAGGAGGTCCCTGCTAGTCTCTTCTTCTCTTCTTCATCTCTCTGTTCCTCTTCTGATGCGACTGCTCCAACAAAGATCCTCTCTAGAGTGAAACTGTTGAAGAAAAATTGAACATTATTTCTTTCAAGTATACGCTAGGCTTGCAAAAAATTTGGCGGCGAAGACAGAAAGTAAAGTTTTGTATTGACCAACACTAGATGAACAGTAGAACACAATACTCGGGAATAGTTACATATATTAAATACACATCAAGATGATATATACAAAAACCATCATAATTGTATTTTTCGCATTTAAAAAAATCGCATTTATCGCAAACATTTATGTTTCGCATTTATTTAGATATCGCTAATAAGAAAACTTTACATACCCTGCTATAATTCACATACCCTGCTATAATTATCACACTTAAATTAGACTTTTAGACTTGATGTCAAGAGTAGCTTTGATGCAATCACCCTCCCACTAGTAATAGAGACATAACTTACTTAGTTAGTGACTGCAAGATGTGCTTGTGGTAGTGAACTTCAATCGAGCCCTGCACGTCCAGTCTCAAGAGACCTCTTTTATCGAGCACGTATCTCTTCTCGGCGCTGCCAACTAAAGGGTTCTAAAGCATAGTTTATCAAATTTAAAAAGATATATTTATTTAATTTTGTATTTATAATATAATCGATTTATTTTATTATCTATTACTATAACGTTTTCAAAAGCTCAAGTTTACAATGCTCTCGAAGCCAACCCAAAATAACAACATAGAAGGGACCGTTATATAAAAAACCACCGCAAAAACTGCAGGCAACATCTCCGTTACAAATAAAAAAGCTTGCCTCATAGGAGGGATGACTGTAGTGTAACATTATTTCGTTTTAAGATATGGACCGAACTACTTTATTTCGTCAATATAGTATAATTCAATTATATTCGAAAGCCTTTCATTCTTCTGTAGATAATAATTTGTTGCTCATTAAAAGAATAAGTCAAAGTTGTGTCTAGAATAATTTAAATTTTAAAAATACCTCCTTAGTAAGGTTAAAGATAGACTACCTTAAGTTAGGCAAAACAAGATAGATGGATCAAACTTATAATGTGGAATGAATGGTAAAAATATTTAAAAAAAATTGAAAAACAGATGGATCGTTTTAGTATATTAGACTAAGGCCGGGGTCGGCAGTTTCTCAGGTGGCGTGAGCCAAATTATCATAGAAACAATTAAAACTGTATCAGAAAGCCGCATATGTATAAAAAAACATGTATTGTATGTAAAGACGTTTATACGAAGACCCGCATGCGACTCAAGAGTCTTGAGTCGAGACTGGCTCCTGCCGACCACTGGACTAACCATCATCATCATACCATGTCCACTTCCTTAACTGGAGCATATGACATTCACAAACTGCTGCCACAAAGCTCTGTCAGCCGCCATAGTCTTCGCTTCATCCCAAGTCAGCTCCGCCTCCCGGGCTGCCTTGTCCGCTCTCTCTTCTCGACTTTCCTTACAAACTCAAAACATCATTCCCCCAATATTCTACGCACGCATCTGCTCTCGAATCCCATTATAGATGATGAGATGCCAAGATTCACAGCCGTAAAGAAGAATAGGGACGATACCGGCGCTGTAGAGTCTGGACCGGTGTTGACCAGTGCATTCTGCGACGTTCAGCCAGGGAGGCTGGATGCGTGTATTCGTGTTTGTGTGAGGGTTGAGGAGATTGCAAGAGTATATTTTATGTTTCTTGAAGATATCCAGATTGTAAGATGGAAGAATCATAGATGCTGGAAGAGCATTCCAAAGATTACCGGTAGCATTAAGGAAGTAACTTTGGAAACTACCAGTTCTTGGTCGACACACATATGGTCAGGTTTATGGAGGTCCTGTGTTACCTTGATATTCTTGGCGCATAGATTAGGCATGACAGACATCCATAGCCTATGGTGTGGTGAGGAGACCAGAGTGGGGACGCCATGGTACTTGCGGATTAAGCAGCGATCGACGTCCTCCAGAGACGCCAAGTATTCCACAGCACACTGACCGTGTAAACAAGGCTGCAACATGAATAACGAGATTTTAATGATAAAAGGCTTGTATTTATTTGATGAGTAATTAATTCAAGGTTTCGGCAGTAAGTTTAATGAATTAGTAGTAAATTAAAGAAACTGGCAGTAACTACCGTGCAAGTACGAATGTGGTCAATTATAAAATTAAAATGTTAGGTTAGGTTAAGCTATCGAGACATCCAGTGCACCAGTTGTCCCGTTCGCTAAACGTCCCTTGCACTAGACGTCCAGTGCTCCCCATGTCGTTACCGATGAGTCGCTGAACGAATTGAGTGTCTGTGAACGAAATGCGCCGGAACCCTGTCACTTGTTAAATCTTACCTCTGCCACTTTGAAGGCACCGGGCAGAGTTCTACCAGCAACTTGCAGTTGCAGCGCAGTCGCTAGAGCTCTCTTGATGTTCAGAGACCATCGTCTCTCTTCTCTGGAAGCTTGCAGGGACCTTCAAAATTAATTAATTAACTTATTATTTCTACAAATAACGTTAAATTTTTTGTTGTAAGCACATTCAGGAGAATACCGACAGATTGTGATAGTGATTCTGAAGTCTCAACTGTGGAATTCTATAACGCTTACCGTGCAGCATATGGTTAAGCGCTGCATGTGGAGTGTTGATCCATCAACGTCTTAGACTACAACCTGACATTCACGCATCATCCTTATTATTATAAGAATTAACTATGTGTGGTCTTCATGGGACGACTTTCTTTTACTAGCATTTATAGAGCATATAAATCGATTAAAAATAAAATAAAAATCTCCTTCGGGGATCGAATCCACGACATTCGGTTTGGAAAGCACATGCATTGACTACTAAGCTACGCCCTCAGGCTTGAGATTACGTAAGTGTATAATGATTTGAGATTTAGTGAATAATTGGTGGTGACCTTATGGCCCCGCTGGGCAGCAGAGACACCCTCCAGGGTAGCTGTAGCGCGGCAGACACTGGGGCAGATAGCTCTGAAAGCAGAGGATCGCCAGAATTGCCGATCTGGACTCCATGCTGAAAGAAAAACGCTAAAGTGACTTCTGTGAAGCATTGATATTAACTACACACACTTGTAAAATATGCCCCGAAGGAGCCGAGAAGGGTATGCAGAAGGTCACATCGTGCAACTTCAGCAAGTCTCATGCCTACTTCGCTTACCTTCGCGAGGAACTTCGCGCTGAATACTGAACACACTGAACTGCGTTATTTGTTATTTTTCTTCCACTATGTCAATTTGCAAGCAGATAAATAAATCGTTTTACATAAATATTTACGTTTTACGATATTTTGGTTAAATTGCCATTGAGGGCTTTGTTTATATTAGACACTCATTTCTTATATCTGCAGTACATACTCGATAAATAATTTCAATCCTCAAGTGTACTAAATAATGTAAACACCAACAAAAACTTCTGAGCGGTGAGCCGGCCATAGTAATGACTATGAGTCACTAACAAAGCATAAAAGGTAAACACTCCACTGTATCCTGGATTCTATCGAGTTCGTCAACGATTCTCCAACTTTTTTCACATTTTATATTTGATCTTGTACTAGAATGTATGACATTTTATTTACGCAATGTTTTTACGATTTAGTATTAAAATTCTTTTTTCTCGTGGAATATTGTTAAACATAGCCAAGCACATAACGGTACGTTACATGCGACACACATGTACTTCACGCTCGTGTGAAGAGTGAGAGGTAGAGCTCCGGCTCGCTGTCTCATGCTCTAGTACGGTGATTTGCCGAACCTTACAGTACCGCGGGACGTCAAATGAATTTAAGGTAAATCAAGATAGATAAAGGTAAATGAAGCTAAATAAAGGTAAATGAAGCTAAATATTGACAACCTTAATCTTACTTAATTCATTTTTTAATTTTTATTAGAATATTATTTTATTATTTCAATATTCTAATCTACTTTTATAGATCATTGACTATATTACAATATTATTATTACTTAAATATACATATACTATACATAAAATTCTTTTTTCAACGCGTCAATCCAAGCACAAAAATAACGGCAGAAGCGGGATGCGAACCGCGGACCTTGGAAACCAACTATGCCCAGGTATTCATACCGCTCGGCGAATCGCGCCATTGCTATGCCCAGACTGACTTGCGGTGAAACTAGTATTTATATCATTGTTAGCATCGTACGACAGATGTCGCCATAGTATATATTCAAAGTATGTATATTTTTATTATTATTCTATCAGTCTTCATTTATAATAAATATATAAATAAATAAATAAATAGACTGCCGGAAAGTAATAATATTAAGCTTGTGAATAAATGAAGACTGATAGAATAATAATAAAAATATACAAACTTTGAATATATACTATGGCGACATCTGTCGTACGATGCTAACAATGATATAAATACTAGTTTCACCGCAAGTCAGTCTGGGCATAGCAATGGCGCGATTCGCCGAGCGGTATGAATACCTGGGCATAGTTGGTTTCCAAGGTCCGCGGTTCGCATCCCGCTTCTGCCGTTATTTTTGTGCTTGGATTGACGCGTTGAAAAAAGAATTTTATGTATAGTATATGTATATTTAAGTAATTAATCTTACTTATTTATACATCATCGGACGTCCGTAACAGATATTAAAAATAAAGTTTCAAAAATGATTGCATAAAATTACACAAAACGAAATAACAAATTAAATAAAAAAAAATAAAAACTCAATTCTCAATTCCGGAATGAACACGCAAGTCCACGTTTCCGACGAATATCAAAAAAAAAAAGTTTTAGAACCACACCACAGAAAACTTAATAAGCACCACGTGATATCCACACACGCACCGTTGCGCTAGCGGGAGATTCAAACTGAACAAGAAATCTGTAGACCTTTTTTGATTGCTGCTTTGCGGAAAACGAACAATTTAAATTATCATCTTTTACAAGAGATGTTATTAAGAAACAGTTCATAATATTTTACGAAATAATATTTAACCCCTTCTACCGTTAGAACTTAGAAATTTCATCCTCGAAACATTCATACTGGCGATTTACGCGATACGGCGTAAATGGCAGTTGTGGCACGGATTGTTTGTACGCCGATGCGTGTAAATGGCAGCTAATAGGTTAAACGCCCAGTGGTTTCACAATCGTGTTAAAGTAAGTTCATGGAAGAATCTATTGTGTGAGGAAACATTGCAAACATTGGCCAGCTAGGGCATTGAACGACGCAAATCTACGGTCCGTTGCGGGACCACTGGGCGGATAAATTACAATTAATTAATTATGGGCCCAAATGGTTAAACATATTTTATGATGGTGGATCAATCCGACCAGCGCTAAGGCAAAGGTTTGGTTCGGGCACCACGTTGCTTGACTTCGGTGATCTAACGAGAGTCGCACTAACAATATGCTATGCCGCATTTGCGCAATTTGTTTACCTGCAAGTATTCGAGCCTGGCGTCAAGCGTGTCGCCCCTAGCGCGTACTCGCAGCCTTGCGCTCAGGACGTGGGAGGATCTCTCCTGGCCAGGGATCACAAAGCCAGCTGCGCTCTCCGCACGTAGGCTGAATACACACTCCTCCTGCTGCGGGAACAGCACCCAAGTAGTGGAAGCCGAAGAAAAGCCTGCAATTAGATAGAATGCCTATACACCCCCGTAAAACTTGTTTGTTGTAAAAGTTGCGAAGGAACAAAAATAAATTAACAAAAGTCTTTGCATATTATAGTCTTGTTAGTGTTATTAAAATTAATTTGTATTTCAAGCTTCGCTAGATCGTCCACGTGACCTCATATATGCCATTCGAGCGTCTCGGTATAGATGTGATATTTGTTTAAATGGATCTGTTTCATAGTAGGTTGCATTATTGTTCGTATTTAAAAGAAAATAGTTGTGCGTTATAAGCTGGAATAGTGAGTGGTTAGTCGTCACTGATTGGTAAGGTATAGTATATATACCATATAGTGAACGATGGCTAGTTCTGTCATTCCATTTCCAATTACTACGTTATCGGGACTTTATTTTGATAGCAGAGTCAATAGGTCATCAGAGTGTTTCTTTTGATAAAATTTCCAACCGAATAAATATAATAAAGTGTAAATATTGCCAGGGTCAACTGAGAAGTGACTGGCCACTGACAGTAACTGGCAACTGGCAATAATTGGCTAAAGATAGTACTCGTAACTGAATTTTTGGTGGCAATTACTGGTAATTGGCAGGAAATTGAGCAAAATTTACAAAACCGTAGCTGATGAAAATCAGCTACGGTTCTTTGACAATTGTTTTGTCTGCTTTTGTAGAGAAAACAATTGTCAAAGCTGAAAGATTCAAAAAGGATAGAATATGACCAACGATCCTGATCTATGGGTACAAGAAATTTAAAAAATGGCCTAAAATTCTTAATGATAAACTACACCGAACTTTATAATGATTCACAGCCACGGAAAATTTAGAAAACAAACTAAAAGCTAATAACGGAATTTGTTCTAATGAAAAATAATTTACAAAATTATAGTATTACATGTAATGAGTCCGAGCTGTATAAACTGTAGAGGGCGCCCTAGACGGGAGTATTTGCAGCAAGTATTCGAGGACATGAACTGTAGCGCTTATGCTGAGCTGAAAAGGGTTGCAGAGGACCGAGAGGAATGGAGATCGAGATGCAAGATTCTGTTGCTGCAAACCAATCCACCGGATTGATACTACGAAGAAGAAAAGTCCGAGCAAACTCTGGAAAACATCTATAACTGAATATTCACATACAATTATGAACACGATTAAGAATTGAATTCTAGAATTCGTCATTCATAGATTTTATTTTTTCATTATGTTTTTGGTAATTTTTACGCGATATTTTTTAGGCCCATTTTCAAGAACCAATGTGTTGCGTGAAACGGGATGGAGTTTACCAAAATACCAATTTCATTGAAAAGTAAATATATTCCAATTCACACGTATTTTCGGTGAGAAAATATATTTTCCATCTCCATTTAATTTAATCTCTCTCACGGGTTATTTCCCTTTATCTCTTAGCCTTTAATTACTATCACCATCTGTCGGTATTCTCCTGAATGTGGTTCCATAAAAAAAGCCAGTGACCGCAATTGTCCAGAGGGGACTCCTACTGGACTTATCAGTTGCGAACTGATCTTAATCTAAATGAGCGCATCATCAAGAAGACTTAATTGTCCTGTGTGATGCGGGTGTTAGACGGGTAAAGTCCAGCGTAGTAGTATGTAAATATTCTTATCATAATAATAACACTGACAAAGTATCACAGAAATATAACAGATAAAATATTATGGTTACGACAAAACAAAAACAGTTTTAATGGTTTTTTATTCTTGAAGTGATCAGTTATCAGACTATTTGCTTTAGGAAGATTATTTTCTTGAATAAATATTATAATGATTGTCAGTGAAAAATCCAAGGATATAGAGCTTGGCTAAGTGGTGGCGCGCTTACCAATGAACCGAAAAGTCACGTGTTCAATTCCCGCAACAAAATAGTTTTATTCCTAGCTCCAGCATATATTCTCAACGAATTATACAATATTGATTAAATGTTGATAAATATGCCTATTGATGATACTTTCATACTCGTATTATAAGGTCAATTAAATATAACAACTTTTGTGAGATTTTTATGATAGCTCTTTAGTTTAGGCATATGCCCACTATAATACAGATAACATTTTCGATCTGTTTCCATTTTGTAAGAAATATTTGAAGTGATCAATCCGACGCTAAATAATATCATTATATGTATATGTTAACGACATTGTTGTACGTATCTCGGCCCAGGTGAAAAGCAAGGATCATTGATAAATACTCAGAGTGAAGTATATTTATGTATGCCCTTAAAAAGTATTATAATCGAGTGTAGACTACTGGATACGATTGATGTTTTTAGTCTTAGTACTGAATTTAAAAATTCACACATAAAAGTTGTCAGCCAACGATTGGAATAAATGTCAAGAAATCAATTTACATACTTTGAAAAACCCCAATTCTTCGCAATATAATGCAACATTTTCCATGAACGCTCCTTAGCCGGAACAAATAGTCGCAAAAGTTTACATAATAATGTTAATTAGCTGCCTTGCATTTTGCCTCCTCCTCATATCAGTCCTGAATTCTGAAGCTTCGCCAAATGCATTCTTGTCAGCCTTCCATGACTTTAAGAGAACATGTCGAAGCCGAGTTCACTCCTTATTGTCGTTCCTAACGAAGTCAAACCATCGCATTTGTAAAATTGTACTCTACAATACAATAAATTAATAAAAACATACAAACCTATTAGTAGAAGGATCGCAACTAACGATGTGAGCTTCATTGTTACTATATTTTTTCACAGAAACATTTATTTCACTTTTTAAATCTCATATTTACTCCTTAAATAAAAAATACACATTATCATAAGTCCTATTACTATTTAAACGCTCATAAGAGAAAAGCTAATGAAAGATGTATTATCAAATTGAAACTTAATAAACCGCACGCCAATCAGAACCACCAAAAACCGTCAACAATCGATAGCTATGGTTTATGCTCTCCTGTTGCAATTGTTTACTAATTGAACTCGAGTAATCGAACGCTTAAACAATTTATTAAATTTATTGACACAAAACTATTTGAGATGCGTGAGCAATAAACTGTAGCAGATTTTTCTTATATACGAAGAGCCATTTTTTCGACGGTCAATATGCGTAGGATCTGGCTTGAGCGTCAGTTTGCGGTGGCCATATGCGCCGAGAGAGATTCTGAATGTTTACCCAAAGTATTATTGAAGAAGACTAATTTTATATATTATAAAGTGACCTATGGTTGAGATAAAAAATATATCTCACGTAGTTGTATGGAATTATTGTTCCGCGTCTTGTGTGTGGCAGAGTTCTTTCCTTCGTCAATCTTTGCCACTCAAATCTGTCAGCTGCCATCCTTGCCTGCGGTCCTTTTTAATTTTAAAATTAGTCTCTCCAATTACGTTTTTCTTAATGTATAAAAAACCGTGAAGTAAGTATACCTACCAAAGAAATACCTATTATATATATATATTTTTATAAGTTCTTTTTAGACTGACAGCTGTTGGAATATTTCAAATTTGAATTTTTCTTTCGAAAATTTATAAATTAGTGGCGGGGGTGGAGGTGTAAACCCCCCCTCACCACGGAGAATGATCATATCTTCCTATAACAAATGGAGACTTTTTTCTTTTATATTTAAGGTGATTTTTTATACAACGGACCTATTTATGTTGTTACTTTGTGTTGATGTGTTTTACGACGAAATGCGTTAAGACTCGGGAGCATCAGGCTCATTTTCTAATCTTATGAAAACGTTACCATTCTCAGCATTAATCATGTGACATGAATGAAAATCACAAAATGTTCTTCTTCGCTGCATACTGATAGGGTGACACTTACACTGACAGCTACATTTCTGCTCTTACATACTGCTCAAGTATTCCATTGAAGTTGCACAACCATATCAGTCATACAATTATTATAATTAATAACAAATATTATATAAATAACTTACGGCATGTCACGTGATTTGTGCTTTTTATACTTTTACCCTTTTGCTGGTTACTCCATTTCAGCGGTCCACAATATTACTACATTACTGAATACTTACCTACACAATGCATACTTAACTAAACAATACATCAGCTTCGTCATCGGAAACATGCAATGGGTTTTGTTTCATTCCATGTCCTGCTTCTTTCACATCAGGGAAGTAACGCTGAAGATCGTTTTCAAGGGATTCGAGATGCCTAGCTATGCCTTTGCAACAAATTTTCATTTCTTTTACTGATTCATTTATCAAACACCACTTTCTAAAACATGACAATGCTTTCAAGATTTATTATACTTCGCCAGTTTCACATTCCAGTATACCAAAAGGTCACGTTTTCCTCGTATTTTTAAGAACAACTTGATTTCATCTTTCGATTCAAAGACAATTCATAACAAAACCAGCGTACTGCACTGTATAAGTGAAGAACCTCATAATCACAATCCTTGTCTGTGCAGTTCTTTGACAGGCGGGTATTAAGCGCTCCAGATTTGATGTCATTAAAGATTTCAACCAAATCAAGAACCTCTTGCTTCAAGAGCTTACCGGAGAATCATGCAGTGGATTCCATTTCCCTGAGCTACTTGGTGTATCATCCGTACAAACTCCACAGACTTATTCCCGCTTTAATTCTCCAGTCTCAAAAATCATTTATCACTTCAATAATACCTTCTTTGAACTCTTCTTTGATATTATATGGATTAACACATTTCAGGAAGAGAAGCAACTGAGCACACAAGCTTACTACATTGCTTCATCACATTTGTAAGAAAACAACGCAGAAACCTTGATCTCATTCAAAACCAGATCTCCCCTATAAATTAGTGCGCCTCATTTTGAAGTGAGAGTCCAAACACAAACCTAATTTTAATATTCGTGAGTGCATTATTTATTGGAAAATGCACTAATACCGACTATGTCTTTACGTAACTATGTTACGAAACAACTTACCCTATGCCTGGTATAAAGTAAGTGTCTATATATAATACTTGGAACAGACAAGAAACTGACCACAATGAAGTAAAAGACATGCTTTAGAAAAAATGAGGATCAAAATCGGCATACAAAATATTTTTCATCAGCTCATTTTATCAACCACTACTTCTAGAAACTTACTTATATAATTCTGATTTACAATAAAATTTACCTTTCTTAACTGAAAGCACACATTCCGATACTATAAGTAATAAAACTTTTACGATAAAATAAATATTACCCCAAAGAAACGATAGGTGCCAGTTAGGTATGTGAAATTCTGTGTTTATTATTAAAGTACCTGGACAAAATAATACTTGTCCATAACACTGACGAATTTCTTACTTATATTTTAATGATAAATTTCTTATTTTTATACATATATCTATATCAAAGGATTTGCACGACTAAAGCTATAAAAGTCAATTTCTAAAACAAGGCAACCGATACGGTAGCTGTTTATTGAAATGGCAAACAGTTGAAGGCTTTATATACACGCAAATATGATTGATTGTCTACTTATACATAGTTATATCGTATAGTAAACAAAAGTTATTGCTGTGCCATAATTGGGTAACTTTTCAGGAACAGACCAGACAGTTTAAAATGCTATTAACGACTGAAATATTGAAGATTAAGTGCAAATTCTACGATGTGATATAATTATAGTACTCGAACTTCTTCAAATATAGGCGATGTTAATGGTATAATTCATGGGTGGCCAACCTTTTCAGCAGCCGGGCCAGATTTTGGAAATGAGATTTCCTACCGGGCCGCACAACAAAATTTCTTCTATTATTCAATGCAAATAAGAAATATGTATATTTTCTAAGAAGATATAACAAAAATGAGAGTCAAACATATTTATTATATTAGAGTAACAATACAAAAAATAGCAATCCAAAAAGTTATCATAAAAAATAAACAAAATATAATAAATTTTATATACCATAGGTATGTAACATTATAGCAAATGGAGACAGATTAAAGTAGGTTGAAGAATTTGTATATATTTGGGAAGTATGTTTACAAGAGACGGAAATGTAGATGAGGATATTGAGAGAAGGGTTTGTGCCGGAAACATAGTTAATAGTGCCTTAAAATCGATAGTGGCAAATAAGAACTTATCGAAAGAAGCAAAATTGGCAGTACATAATGGAGTTCTGGTACCAACTTTTATGTATGGTAGTGAAGCGTGGTGTTGAAAAAAGAAGGATGAAAGTATAGTGAATGTTGTTGAAATCCGATCTCTCAGGCGAATGTGCGGTAAGATTATGTATGATAGGTGCACAAATGTCGAAATTAGAGCCGAGTGCAAGGCTGAGATAAGCATTATGGACAAAATTAAGAAAGGGCTCTTACGATAATTTTGTCATGTGGAGCGAATGAGTGATGGAAGAACGGCTAAAAGATGTTATAATGCAAGTGTGCCTGGATGTAGAAGCCGAGGAAGGTCGAGAAAGTCGTGGCATGATCAAGTACGATAAGTACTTAAAAGTGGACATGTGAAAAATTGAAATAATCAGCGTGTGTGCATGAGAAGATGTATGAATGTAGAGGAAGCGACAGAAGTGTGTCAGGATACAGTGGTATGGTGTTTTATCTTCTCTGCCAACTCCTACGGGGAAATGGCGTGATGGTTAGTTGGTTAATAAGTTTTAGTATGACGTCTGATTTTTGCTTGTCACAACTAAGTGCATCAATGTTGATAGCAATTGATGTTGTTGCTACACGCAAACACTTTTCCAAATGCTCATCAGTGATTCGTGATCTCATTTGAGATTTAATGTGCTTCATTCGACTGAAAAGCTGTTCACACGTGTAAGTGTTTCCAAATAGCAAAATCATCGATAGGGCGATGTTTGTGAAATGCAGGATATTTTTTCTTGTCCAAATATGTCTCTTCCAAACAAACCTGATTAAATTTCTCCTTTAACTGTGTATCATAACACATTTCCCAATGTTCCATTTGTAACATTCCTGGCAGTAAATTCAAGTATATGGAAAATGGCGTTGCAAATGCAGTAAAAAGCACACGATGCTTTTTAAAATCTTGAAATCGGTCGTCAAATTTCAGGTTCAAGTCTCAAGTATCAATGAAGCGTATTTATCCGCCGCCATTTGTGTGACGTCTGTCTGCAATAACAATGTAGGAAAGTGGGTGAAGATGTTTGTCCTTAACTGTTGTTCCCAAAGCCCAAGTTTCATTTGGAGTGCGGAAATTAGATCATACATGCTATGAATTAGTTGATCTCCCTTTCCCTTGTAGACGAGTATTACCAACATTTAGGTGGCTAACTATATCAACCAGAAATGCAAAGTCGCTAACCCACTCCTTGTCTTAAAATTCTGGGATACTTTTTGACTTGCTTGCGAAGAATGATTGTATTTCTTGCTTCAAATCAAACACTCTTTTCAACATTTTGGCACGGGTCAGCCATCTTACTTCTGCATAAAATGTAACATCATTATACTCTGAATCCAAAGACTTGAGAAACTCTTGGAACTGACGGTGATGCAACCCCTTCGACTTAATAAAGTTCACTGTTTTGATGACCACCTTCATGACATGATCCATTTTAAGGGACTTGGCACATAAATTCTCCTGATGAATAATGGAATGAAAATTTAGCATCGAAATATTACCAACTTTGCAGGCCTCATTTTCAATCAATTTTACTAAACCTTCGTGTTTCCAACCATTGCTGGAGTACCATCTGTTGTTAAGCCCGATAGGTTATTGAGTTGTAACGAAAAGCGATTAAATGTCGATGTAACAGCTCCTAACAAATCTCGTGAGCAAGTAGTGTCCTTAAGTGGATACAGTGCCGCTAATTCTTCTATTTTGTTAAAATTGACATCAACCCCCCTGATAAAAATCGCCACTTGGGCGGTATTTGTTAGGTCTGTGCTTTCATCCAATGCTAGAGAATAATATACGAACTTGGATGCTCGATTTTTAAATTATCTTCAATATGTTTTCCAATGTCGTCCACACGCCTAGTAATAGTTTGACGAGACAGGCTTATTTTTGAGAAATCCGTTTTCTTTTCTGGGCACAGAATTTCAACGATACTCTCCAAACATTCCTTAACCATTTCACCGTCTGAATATGGCTTCGATTTTTTTGCTAGTATCATGGCTACTGCATAACTAGCTTTTACATAGCATGTTGACTCTTGAGCCGCAACATCTTTACTACGTGTTCGCTATATCTACCATACAAGAAATTGTCACGATAGTTGAATCAATTTACTGAGATACTTTCATAATATGGGATATGATACAAACTATGCACGATGGAATGTTCTTTTGGTGGTTTTATGTACACTATTAAATAACCCTTGAGGTATCTTTATACGAAAACGGCGCTACATACATTATCCATAATAATAATAATATTTATTTATTTTTTGCACTATATGCTCCGCTGGCCATTAGCAGACACCCAGTGGGCCGCATGCGGCCCGCGGGTTGGCCACTCTTGGTGTAATTCTTGAACATAAACTGAATAGAGAAATTCTTATATATGCTTGTTTTCATCAAGTCTAGAAATTGGTATTAACCTTTTGCCCGCGGCACCAAATTTAGCGAACATACCCTGTACGCGGCTGCTTTTTCAGAGATTTTGTTATCGCGTTTTCAATTTATAAATATAGGTTGTGATATTTTTTCAACTAATCAATATGTTAATTGGCACCCAAAGTTATTTGTTCAATAATAAAATACAATATATTTCTTGTATTTTAGGTTTGATTTAACAATAATCATTCTTTATACAATTATATAGGTTTGAAGCTTCCATGACCTCTATGTGTGTCATACGTGCTGAGGGCATGTTCGTAAGAATACACATAGCGGTCATACGCGGTGAACAGATTAAAGGAGTGTCTTACTTTGTGGATAAAGAATGCATGATTTTGCCACACTTAAACATTAAATTATTTATTAAAAAATAAATAAATATCAAAACTTCAACATCGGAATACAGGGTCGGCCGATTTCATTTCGAAACAAAAAATTGCCCATATAGCCTGGGACACCCTAAAGTTGGTGCTCCCCTGTAACCTGTAGCTTGGGAACCAGAACGTGCTAGAGCTTTAACCCTTTGATCAGTATGAACGTACCATTACGTTCACACACCCTGGTGCATTATATTAAATCCCACACTTTCAATTTCACATAAAATTTGATTATATATTTTTTTATAAATTCTACATAGATTTATCAATGATAAGTGAAAATCATTAGAACATATATTTTTAAATAAATAAAAACAAGTAAACATTGCAAAAAAAATATTTATATGGTGTTTTGACTTCAATACATCTTTATTGTTGTAATTCTCACCAAACAATTTGTATGTATTGTCAGGCTGCCCGCGCTCTCTTCGGAATTATATCGTGTTATTCAAATCGGTTGATTTTATTGGTCACTAAAATATACATAATTGTGAACTTATTTCGATTTTTATAGTATATTGTGAACAAACCCTTCAAAATGTCGCACAGACTAAGTGATGAAGAAATAAATAATATATTTGTGGAAAGTGAGGATGAGAAGGTTATAAAATATCTCGATGATTTGGTGTTTAATATGAATAATTCTTCGGAAGAGGAAGACATCTCGACTCACTCTCACGTTATGTATGCAACAAAATTAACTCACTAATCAAAGGGTTAATACCAGCGTTGGAGAGGTTGACTGGAGTGGTTTGTTGAATACATATATTCATGAGATACGACACTTCAGAAAACAAATAAAATAAAAAATGCTTTGGCTATAAAACAAGTTTATTCATTTCTTAATTACAGAATCATTTAGTTTAGTTTTTTTTGCTGGAAATTTTCACATATATTTTGAAAATAAAGAAATTTTAAATAAAATGGAAAATATAATTTACAATTTGATATTTTTCTACACAATATGATATTATCCTTCTTTGTCCACTTCATAGAGGGAGCATACAATCCGCGCCGAACATACGAGGCCTACAGTTCTCATGATGATGGCCTGAAGATGAGAACCCAAGCTAGGAGACTAGGCAGCTGGACTGGACAGTGAAGTGTCGTTGATGATGCGCTTATTCACATTATGATCAGTTAACAACAACAAAGCAAAACAAGTCCAGTGGGAGTCCCCTCTAAACAATTGTGGCCACTACACAGAGGTGCTAAAAAGAAAGAACCCCGTGAAAGAGATAAGAATCGCATTCTCACGGAAAATTCGAGGGAAAATGGTAAATGGCTATTTTTTTTTTTCATGACCACAAAGTCTGAGATAGGGCCGAGGCGATTCAATCGAACTGAATAAAAAATGCTCCTCTTTTTAACGAAAGGAACTGACAGTCCCAGAGAAGGTGTTCTGAGGTCTGGAAGAGGGCGCCAGAGGGGCACAGACAAGGCAGTTGTAGTAACAAAGGTATATTTAGGCATTTGCTGATCAGATTTTCGTAAGGGGATCAGAATATTATCCCTTGACCATTGGGTCGTAACTAGCAAATCAACTCATAATATGATAGTAAACATAATAGTCATAAATATAAATTAATTTTAACATATTGATTTATTAATTTTTAATATACAATAAATAAAGTTAAATTACAAATCTTAAAAATGGCACAATACTAGAAACTAAACAAAACAAAAAATAAACAACAGATAGGACATTTTACAATTCATAAAATATATATAAAATTTGTTCGTTTTTTTAAAAATACAATTTTTTTTTACTTTGTTAAAATTGTGTGATATTATAATAGACAATAGATTGCCATCTGAGCTTAGCAGACACTGCCTCTGTGTGTATATTGCTTATCTTGTTACTTAGCTATGACATGCATTTTCATGCTTCGGATATAAATCACTCACCGACAGTATTTATAGATATTTGCGAGTTGATTTATAGCTTAAAAATTATTAAAAATATTCAATAGGGATTGACCCCTTGCATGCATGACAGTCTATCAGTTTATATCTTGTGAAACATTTAATAGGGATTGACCCCTTGCATGCATGACAGTCTATCAGTTTATATCTTGTGAAACATTTAATAGGGATTGACCCCTTGCATGCATGACAGTCTATCAGTTTATATCTTGTGAAACATTTCATTTATAAATAGTGCAGTAAAAATACAAAATTATCCAATATATACACAAACATGTTACTTCTTATTATAGTTCATTATTAATCATGAATACCTGTTACAAGGTGTGGCAGTCCACATAAATACGTACATTTTACAAATTATATTTTAATGTTATCACTTACACATGTTTAAAAATTAATGCCTACATTTTTATTAAATAATACTTTGTTTTAAAATACATAAAAAAATTGGAATGAATATATTATATTTAAAAATATTTATACATAAAATAAAAGTAAGCCACTGACAGCAGCCACTTACTGACAGAACATTGACAGTAACTGGCAACTTATAATATAACTGGCCAGCCACAGAAACTAATGATTAATACATAATCCGACACTGATATAAACTAGGTGACGAGTTGGGCATCTTGCAGAGAAGTAGCATTCTTAGCTCGCATAAGAGTCATTGATTTAATTGTCCACACCCACTCTCTGATAAAATAGATATGATAATCATTTTTAGCACTGTTTTGGGAGTTTTTTTTTGACACACATTTTTTTTATATCAACACAAGGTCACTTGCAGTACATTAAAAATACAAGTTTTAGAGTTTCATACCAGTACACAGTATAAGGCTAGCGCTAAACACTGCCGGCTGGACTGCCTGAGCTAGTCTGCTCTTCAGGACTTCTATGGCCTCCACGACCATGAGAGCATTTTAACCGGCTGCGATGTGTCAGAGGCAGCTGTGGTAGGGATATATGATATTTCCATTATTTAAACATGTTTTATAAATTTCTAATTGGAGTGCTTAACTAACACTGAACACTGCCTTTTTATATGCAAATATAATACAAATAATGATAAAATAATTATACATTCAAACTGATGACCTTGACACTTTAATCACAATTATTATTAAGCAAAGGTCACTGTAAACTATCACTATATACCTTGATTTGGATGGGGTCATCGACCTTCTGATATGGTTAGACCCTGACACTTTTTGGAATTGGAAAGTCATGACTGCTTGACCTTTCAGTACACTTTCAACGTTACATCATTTTACACCACATTCTCTCTAATGAACCATGTGGCCACTACAAGCCGGTGTCGAGACATTCCAAGTGTCACTTTCTAAATTTCTTCCAGGATAGTTTCAAGTTTGTATCATCTTTCAATGACAGAACTTTTAAGTTGCAGCACATGTAATATCATTAGAACCTTGCTGTGTGGCGGCGCGGACATAATCAATGCTTCGTACAATAATCTTATCAATTAAACAATCAGTCCTTTCTGCCTTGAGCCACTTTTATACACGGTGGTTGGTTAAGATTACAATTCTCCCCCATATATCATTTGTATTTATTCATTGCCACAGTATGTCTTGCCACTTTGGCTTCCGAAAGCAATTGACGAATTGCTTCAATATAAATGTTGGTATGTTTCAGGCCGTAAGCATGTTGACAGCAATGGAATACGGCGAGAGTCGAAGATTCATAAAACAACCAATGTGTTTTAATACTTTTATTGAGGTCACCAGAAGTAGTATTAGGAGGTCACTTTGATGACAACGGTAGAGTTTGTGACCTTCCACGTGTTGACTTGCAGTCACTCCGTGTGAGAAGACGCAAGGCTTGTGCTGCTGGAGTAGAGGTGTGGTCCCCCAAGGGCCAGACAAGAGCTTCTGAGGCCCCCGTGCAGCTTTTCCTGCTCCTCAATCTGTGCAGCAAATTCCTCCTCCAGTGCCTGCCGTGAACGACAATATATTACAAAACGATATATAATAACATTTTAAAATTTTATTTTCTTTACCCGCTGCTGTTGAAGATTAATAACATATTCGTTTTTATTTTAAATATTTTTCAATACTCTAATCCTTCATAGAAAATTGAACTTTATAATACTTTTTAATAAATTGAAACGTACATAAAAAACTACATCAAATATCTTATTAATGTAATATAAGTGAATATATAATCATCTAATATAAGATATGCTAGTTGATAGGTAGCTTTCCAATGCCTCCCACACCATATTACTTATTAATAAATCAAATAAATATAAATGCAAATTGAACATACCAAAGTAAAGAGCAAAATGTAGTTTATGTTCTACAGCCATCTCAATCTTCAATCCAAACACCGTGCATGTTGGGTTAGGTAAGGTTAGGTAAGGTAAGGTAAGGTTTATGGAGAGCTCAAGAAAGTGGAAGAGTTATATGCGCAAATAAATAAGAAGTTGTAAAAAATTAGTACTAAGAGAATATATGGCCCGGTTTCCGATTAGAGTCCACAGCTCGAGACACAAGATTCAAACAATGAAAGATGCTATTGGAGGAGTTGACAACAAGCAGAAGTACGATCATGAAATTATAATAAATTATTGATTTTGCAACACTTTCCATTGGAAAGGCAACTCAACTAAAGGAGATTTCCGCCAAGGGGTGGAGACAATATTAATATTGTCCGATGCTCGCTATTGAAGAGGCTAATGAAATAATAAATAAGGAAGTAAATAGAATGATTCAACAGAAAATAACTAAACAAAAATGTTAAGAACATTATACAAAAAGTGGCAAACATGCACATTTAACAAATTACAATAAATACATGCAAATGCAACATTGTTGCTCGAGCAGTCAAGCTCGCCTGACTCTGAAGACGACTTCTTCATTCCTACACGTGTACACAACCACCAAAGGACCAAAATATCCTAACTATAAAAAATATCAAATACGTGTTATAAAAATAATTTGATTCCTCCTGCCTAACTTATTGCCACAACACTGGCTACTTAGATTATAGCTGAAAGTTAATCTTATTATTAAATCATTTCACCTTATCAATAAATATTAATTAAATATCAAGGAACACACCATACTAATATAGAATACTCTTCTTTGGATTGATCTTAAGTGTGATATTGGTATATTCGGTAACATTAATACATTATAAAGGCTCCCAAGGAACTGATCCGGCTCCACAAACAAGTTCCTCCGAATGACGAGTAAAACAGGTTCAAGGTGGGAGAACCTTCAGAATAAATTATATTATATATTTGGACAAAAATATTAACTAAACTAGTCTATGAAGATTTAAGAAAAATTGAAACACATATTAGATTAGCAACAGAGATATAATACAAAAATTATAGCATAAGCAAAAAACTTTCAGATACAGAATAATAAGCACAATTAGGGGAACAAAACAAAGATGTGTATGGGTGTTAGAGAAGAGCTTTATTGCTGGCGTGGTTATGTGATGAGGCACATTGCAGGGTGACAGGGAACGCATCGCTAACAACGTAATCTAATAAAGGTGTATCGTCTGGGCCGGGAAACTTATAATTATGCAGCCGAATCCTCTTCTGCACTTGTGCCGAATGAGGTTCCCTCCAGATCCAGAGAGGAAGGTGTGGCTCCCGATCCTCGCGGATGTCCCTTCTCCTTCACGCTCCCCATGCCACCGTCCAATCTTAAGATTTTAATTCCGACACTTCTACCATACAGGCCATCATCAGCATCCGCTCTTAAGGAAGTAGAATTAACTACATCTTGGTAATCCCCATCGATGTGCACAACAGACAAATTAGGGAGTCTTTTCCTTACAGGCTTATATGGTTCACGTACCATTGTTGATACCCTGTCTTTGTCTGTAAATATATAAGGGTTTTTTTTCATTGCAAGCTTAGCGTCATAATCTTTGCTGACACTTATCACTATGCCAGTGCTAGGCATGGTTGCTGTTGGATCAATAGGAGAAGGATTACTTAAATGTTCGTCTCTCTTACATCCTGTTCTGGCGTTATGTTTAATTGTAAGCTCGCTTCGGTTTACACAGGAATTCACATCATCGATTTTGCAAGCTAAATTCACAAAATTATCATCAATGAAAGCCATTCTACTGGCTTGGTTTGAAGATTTGACAGACCTTAAAAACACACTATTAGACTCTGCACCAATATTAACCTCATCGGTAGGGGGCGAAATGCGAAAATTCGGAATACCGATTACTCCAACACTGGAACTTTCTGCAAAGTCCAATCGATCTATATTTTTACCAAGGAGTTGACTATCATTTCTAACATTACTATCAATTCCCCCAATGGAATTTCTATCGCCTGACGCCAAGCCGAGATTGTCTCTCGAGTCATTCGAGGACTTGATAGATGAGATGTTTGGCTGATCGGGTGAAAGGACCGTCGCCGGACATGGAGTGGAGGTGATCCATCCAACATCTTTAAACATAATAGAAAAGTTTGTTTCGGAAGCACTGGACTCTACACCAACATTTACCTTAGTCGAAAAGTTCGGACTTTGTATTCCTATATAATTTTTAAAATTTGATTTGTAGGTATTTCTGAGTTGACTATCACTTCTAACATTACTGTAACCTCCCGCATTTTCATCAAATAACCCAAAGTCGAGATTCTCATTTGAATAGTTTGTGGGGGACGAGATCTCTATTGTATCGGGTGTATGGTACGTCACGGGAGGTAGATTTGAGTGCCTGGTACGTGTAAAAAGGGCTAGCCAGGATTTTTGGTCATCGTTAATGAGGAACTCTGGCAGGATGCGTGTGGGGAAGGGACTGTCACCCATTGCTGCTCGCAGGTCTCGGTGTATTGGCCTGGAGCTTGCCTCATGGCTGCGAAGCTGCTTCTCAAATATGTCCTCCGTTACCTGCATTTGTTTTATTATAATAAATAAAATAAAAAGTTCTTTTTGTTTCGACCTCTTGAAAATGTATGTATTTCAGTTTAGTTTCAGATTCATGTTGTCAGAGATCAGGGACTGTCCAGGGCGAGGGCTTTGCACTAATACTTCAGATGAATGTATCTTATACATCTTTGCTCATAATTTAACCCTTTCAACGCGGCAAGTGAAATTAAAAACTTGATTTGAAAAATGCTAATTTTCCGTGAATGATAAAGTATTGTGTAAAATTATTTTTACGTCTATTTTGAGAATATTATGATTAAATACACCAAAAAATAGTCGTCAGGTTATATTTTGGGGGCAGGGGGGCTCAAAAAATGAAATTTAAATATAAAAAAAAAAACGAAAAAAATCGATAGTGATTATATACAATTATTAGTCATTATTTATGATTTTGAATGGAGGGAATGTCATAAAACCCACCCCTTCTATGTTTATGACATAACAGGGCTGTCAAAAAAAGATGAAGAAGAATGAAGAGGCAAAAAAGTAAAAAAAAAACTAAAAAGCAAAATTATATTAATTTACTAAAATATACTATAACAGACTTTTATACTTATTTATAAAAATCTTTTATGGAAATATTATAAAAGTAACAGAAAAAATGAAAAATATAACACGGAGTATATGTCATATATTATAGTCATGAAATAATGCTTATATGAGGGGTGTCGATTCATTACATCAAATGTGAATACTGAATGTTCAGCGTCAACACATATTATAAAAAATAATATTGCCCTCTATAGTGATGAACAGAGAGGCATGTTTGGCTTCTCTTTCCCCCACCCCTGCGCAATAATTGCGTAACAAAAAAAGGTCTGTATATTACAGACGATGTCGTAAATGCGAGGCGACAAAAATCAACTACCGCATCCAAAGGGAACGTTTTTTACAAGCCATGGACTATAGTCGATTTACGCAGAGGTATAAAAATTCGGGCGACTATAGTTGCTTTCCGCATCCAAAGTGTTAATATATACATTTTTTGAAAATATTTCATTAATTGTAAGGCATCTAGTTGCTTTATGGAGGGTTTGTACTTTGTAAGTCAAGCAACATTGTCAAAAAAGATTTATAGTTTAATTACTTTTATTATTAATATAAAACTTTGATACAAGAATAATGTTGTTTGACTTTGAAAGCCTTAGATTGGCCATGCAGGAGAAAGCCGTCAAAGCGCATAGTGATGTGTTAATACAATTGGTCAGACAAGTCAAATGCCGAGATATCTAAATGTTGTAGACAGTAATAAAGCTGCCTGTTAAGGTTGAATTAGTTAAATACCATATATCTAATTAAACATAAAGATTATAAGTGAAAACGGCCCTGTGAGCTTTATAATAAAAAGGATATGTTACGAAACTTATGAAAATATTATAAAATTTATCCTAATTTTAAATAAATATATCAAAACATAATTGGTGTGTAAAGAATTGAAGAACCTTCTTACAGTAATGAGTGCCTTACATACCCAAGAGATCATATTGATTATAGGAAAGTGTTAACAATGGTGATCTGCATCGAGATGGCTGACATCCGCAGCACTCGACTTGCCTGCATGTTAGTATTAAGAACATATCATATTTTTAATATAAAAATTAAGCTCGAGTTGTACTTTAGAATCTAGACATGCTCGTTTAAATATGATTAATAATATAAATAATTAAGGCAATGATTCTCTAAATAGGAAGACTAAAGATGCTGCAAGCCATGGGTCAGTAATCATGTGGTTACCTGCTTGCGAGGCCCCAGATGGGCTCGCCAGGAGCGAAGCTCGCCCGCGTAGCGCTCCTCCAGTGTGCGCAGCTTGGTGGCCTCGTGCGCCATGAGCGCTCTCCTCTTTTCATTTTGCAGCTGCTCCAGCTCACGCAGTGCCCCCTCGCCAGCGGCACGCAGCTCCTCGCGTTGGCGCTCCTGCTTTACGCTGAGTCGCTGCTGCTCAGCACGGTACCGCTTCTTTTCATTTTCCTGGAACTATACGCAAATAATGCTTCAACGAAACTTAGTCTCGCATAAAAAAAAAAGGTGTGCTTTAACCGCTGCTTGTGATGACATATATTTACTACAACTCAACTCTATAATATGAGAATATCCATATATAATATAATGGATACTGAGTGAACATTTTATATATTCCTTCCTAATATTATTAAGTATTTAATAAAATTATAATTAATTAAATATACATATACTATACATAAAATTCTTTAAGCGAGTCAATTCATTCAGAAAAAATATCGGCAGGAGCGGGATGCGAACCTGCTCGCATCCCGCTCCTGCCGATATTTTTTCTGAATGAATTGACCCGTTTAAAGAATTTTATGTATAGTATATGTGTATATTTAATTAATTATAATATTCTAATATAGTCAATGATCTATAAAAGTAGATTAGAATATTGAAATAATAAAATAATATTCTAATAAATAATTAAAAAAATCTATATAATAAAATTATAATAATGTATAGTTATTTTTGTAGCGAGGACAGAATCACGCATTGAATGAATCATTACTTTGCATTCAGCCACGCACTGAATTTGTTGCAGTTAAAGCGGCAATGTTTTACATTTCAACTTCAACCACAGTCAATCAAAGCAATATTTAGGAATACTCACATTTCTCCGACTTTCAAGTTAAATATATATCATCGGAGCTCACGGATGTGTTTAGCACATTAATGGGTGGGTTGAAGACAAGCAATGTCTTCTTCTTCTAAAAGGACAAATCCGCCGTATCCTTGAATAGGGCAGTCACCTTTGATTTGGAGCTCCAAAATAATCTCTAAATTAATTGACTCGGTGCAATTTCTTTGATACGTAAACACACTCGTAATTGCCCTCACCTTTTTCAATCTGTCCCTCTCCTGATCAGGATCTCCCGGTGCCAGGCTGATCCTCAAACTCTCCCGAAACATCATTTCGCGAGCTTTCATCTCAGCTCGGATCCTCTTGGGCAGCGATCGCTTCTCGAGGGCCTGTCCTTTCACCAACTCTTCTTCCTTGCGCGTGTTCATTCTAAAACCAAATGTTTGACAATTCAAGACGGATTAAAAATAATGTGCGCCTCAAAATATAAAATAGAACTTTGTGTGAACAGGTGATAGACAGCGACATACACATATTGTTTATTCGCAGCACATCGAGAAACATAGATTAGATTAAAATGCACTGCACTTGGTTTTCATTCCATTTCTTTTGAAGTTATCAGTATTTAGCACTATCAAGTTATATTATTTACATGTATCTAATTTTGATTCAAATGCCGCCTCTTCCAACCTCTGAGAACAGTTATGGGACAACATAAATCATTGACGGGTATGGACCATTTAAAAATTAATTATAAAATATAAATATATATATATAATACAATGAAAAATAAAAGTAAAAATATATTTTTTATGAAGAATTTAAAACTTTATCTACTAATAGATTGCAGATGAAAATAATTATATGAAATACTTGAATGATCAATAAGCTGGTCAATAGCTGTACGACATTTGTGAAGTCAGTGGTGAAGAGTGGACTTTTATTTATTACAAGATGTCTACAAGTTCTCATTTATAATTTGGAAATGTTCATATCGCAGATAATTATCAAGTAAATGGTTAACACTGTACATACACACATATCAGGCCAGATGTTTTCACCCGCTGTGCAACATTCATTATCGGCAACTTCAATAAAACCAAAAATCAATTATTTGATCATGCTTTTGTTTTGTTGATTCATTTGGAACGTTTCAATGAACGGAAAGTCTGAAAATTACAAAGATATAATTCTAAAACAGCGTTAGCTAAGGCGAAAGTACTAGTATAGGTAAACAATATTTCTTTTACTATGCAAAATACAAGGGCGAGACATAAAAAGGGATAATATTTAAAAAACCGATAAAAATGCAAGGCCGGGAAGTACGTAAACTCATGTAAATGTAACTTAAATGCAATGTTTGTGAACCTGTAAAATATCAAACTAGACAGAAAAAAGCCTTTTTAATATTTTCTGCATGTAATGTGATCAACTTAATTAACTAACTAATAGTATGTTATTTTCGCGAGTCTGATTCGTTATTCCGTCCGAATGGGTTAATAAATAATACAGTCAAACCTTCTATAACGTGGGTCGGATGATTAGCCCGTTGCGCCCCAACCTAGACCATTTATTTTGAAGAAGCGGTTCAACCCAAAATGACAATATAGAATGAATTAGAAATTACAAGAAAAAATCGCCGCAAACAAATCGAAAAAAAACATGCAAATTTTAAAGTAAAAAAAGTGTGCGTTATAAGAGGGTTGACTGTACTTCACCCGCTTGTACATGAGGTGACGCAAGGTAAGGTTAGGATCAGGAGCGGAAGTGGTTGGTCACCTCTTGATCTGCTCGAGTTCCTTGTCGTGCCTGACAAGCATTTGATGTCTGTGGAGAAAGAATACGTCTTTCAGTTGCCTCTTGCCGAGTTGGAACTTCTCATGGATCTGCTTCTCCTCCAGTTCCCATAGCGCCGCCTCTCCGGTGCGAGAAACCTGGCAACAAACAAACCTTTACTCACTACCAACGTTCACATTGCACTGTATGTGTAACAATCCAATGGTGATCTCAGTTGTGAAGCAGTCACTGATGTAAGTAACTTATATAAACATTACAAGTGGTTATTTCGTTTTTATATCAATTATTTAAATAGGAAATATTATAAAAATAACTATAGTATAATATATAAAACCTATATCAACATTCGAGGCGATGTGGCTAAACAGTCTGAAGAGTGCTAACGACACTTAACAAATAATAACACCAGGAAGAGTGTATCTTGTCATTGCCGCGCAGGTGACCAATCAGAACAACTGGGGAGCATGAAAAGAACCTCCACGCGGTGCCCCCTGGAAACGGAATCTCGGACTTCCTCTTCCGGCCAATCTTTTCAACCCAGCGACAACAAAAACAAAATGAGAACAGCAAACCAGCTCTCACCACCATGTCCATCAACATAGAAGGACTATCTTCCTGCAAAGAAGAACTACTTTGCCACATGACGAAACAAATACAATGTGATGTTCTTTGCATGCAGGAGACCCATCGCGGCATGCAAAGCAAAAGACCATCCATTGAGGGAATGCGCCTGGTCTCGGAAAGACCTCACGAGCAATATGGAAGTGCAATTTTTGTACGGGATGGCCTGACGGTTACCTCGACTGACCACACAGAGGTTAATAACATCGAAACCCTTACGGTCGAGTTGGACCATTGCACCGTCACATCGTATTATAAGCCCCCAAATGAAGATTTCCACTTCCATGAACCAGCAAATTTCCGAAATAAAGATATAAAACTTATCCTGGGCGACTTCAACAGCCACAACATTCTCTGGGGATACAACAACACTGACCCCAATGGAGAAGCCCTCGAAGAGTGGTTTGAGGCTAACCGATTATCTTTGGTGCATGATGCTAAACAACCGGCATCTTTTAACAGCGGCAGATGGAGGAGGGGATACAACCCGGATCTCATCTTTACCAGCAGCCAAATTAGCCAACAATGCACCAAAATAATAGGCACGCCAATTCTACACTCCCAACACAGACCTCTCATTCTCCACGTAATGGAAGCTATCAGGCCAAAAGATACGCCATTCCGAAGAAGATATAATTTCATGAAATCGGACTGGGATGCATACACAAATGCCCTAGAAGAATCCGTCGGACATGTCAAGCCAACACCGGAGAACTACGACACTTTTACAAACATCATCAAAAAAGTGTCCAGAGCCTACATCCCCAGAGGATGTCGAACAAAATATATTCCCGGTTTACAACCTGACACTGTAGCCCTTCTCGAGAAATACACTGACTGCTTTGATACCAGTCCATTTGCAGAGGAAACTATGCGGCTGGGCAAAAAGTTGTCAGCTGCAGTGGAGCAGACGGGGGCGCTGGATCTCAATGGTGGAAAGCCTTGACCTTACCACAAATAGCCACAAGGCCTGGAGACTCCTGCGAAAAATGGATAACGATCCAACAGCTCCTGTTAAGCACGCGGCCACAACTGCAATGAAATTGCTCATCAGCTCCTCCTCAACGGGAAGCTGAACAATAAAACGAAAAAAGCAAAAATTGGACAGAGACCCTCTAATTGAACACAGCGATCTGTCAAAACCCTTCTCAATGGCTGAACTGGAGTGTGCTATCAAAGCCGCTAAAGACAAAAAAGCGGCTGGATTGGATGATATATGCGTAGAACAGATAAAACACTTTGGCCCCCAGGCTAAACAATGGCTCCTTGAAATGTTTGATGCCTGCATGATCGGCAGTCAAATCCCAAAAATATGGAGAAAGTCCAAGGTCATAGCCATTTTAAAGCCGGGAAAAACCCTGATGATGCTAAAAGCTACCGCCCAATATCTTTACTATGCCATTTATTTAAAATCTTCGAACGGATACTACTCAACCGACTCACCCCTTTATCGAACCTAAAATGATACCCCAGCAGGCGGGCTTCCGACCCGGAAAGTCATGTACTGGGCAAGTACTAAACCTGACCCAACATATCGAAAACGGGTTCGAACTAAGGAAAGTGACCGGAGTGGTATTCGTCGACCTAGCCGCTGCATGCGATACAGTGTCGCACAGCACACTCCTCAGTAAATTGTACAGAATGACAGGTGACTTCTCGCTAGTGCAGATGATCGCGGCTATGCTGCATAACAGGAGATTCGCTGTGGATTTTCAGGGGAAAACCAGCCGATGGCGTAACCAAAAGAACGGCTTACCACAAGGCAGTGTACTTGCTCCTATACTATTTAATATATATACAAACGACCAACCCACCCCTAAAGACACAAAATCTTTCATATATGCGGATGACTTAGGTTTGGCAGCACAAGCAGTAACGTTTGAAGAAGTTGAGGACATCCTAAGCCAGGGACTCAACGAGATGTCCCATTACTACGAAACCAACCATCTCAAACCTAACCCATCAAAGACACAAGTCTGCTGTTTCCACCTTAGGAACAGGGAAGCTAACAGAAAGCTTCGTGTCACGTGGGAAGGTAGAGTACTGGAACATAGCGACCATCCAAAATACCTCGGAGTCACTCTAGATCGCACCCTCACCTTCAGGCGTCATTGCAGCAACACCAAACAGAAAGTTGCAACAAGGAACAACCTCATCCGCAAACTGACCAACACTCACTGGGGAGCCCAACCACCCCTTCTTCGTACCTCAGCTTTAGCACTTTGCTTCTCAGCCGGAGAATATGCGGCACCAGTGTGGGGTCGATCAGCCCACTGTAATCAAGTGGATCCTGCCCTGAATGATGCATGCAGAGTTGTCACAGGCTGCCTCAAACCAACACCCATTTCTAAACTATACCCCTTGGCTGGTATCGCACCACCGAACATAAGACGCAAAGTCATATGCGCCGAAGAAATGCGTAAGGCAATCAACCAACCGTCCCACTGCTTGTATAATCAGATACCCCCAACATCAAGATTGAAGTCTTGAAGCAGCTTTCTGAAATCCACACAACCTCTCACATCCGACCCTGAAAATGAGAGACTCCAACTCTGGCAACAAATCGCACCAGAGGATTTCATTACTCCAAAGGAAGGCCTCCCAACTGGCAAGAGCCTTGACTGGCCGACCTGGAAATCCCTAAACAGATTAAGAACCGGAGTTGGTAGAAAAAAGGACAACCTCGAGCGGTGGGGAATGCTTCGGCAGGGAGAGACACTATTGTGCGACTGTGGAGACCTGCAGACCGCCTCACACCTACGATGCTGCTCCATGTGCCCAACAAGTTGCACATCTCAGGACCTAATGCTGGGCAACACACGAGCTATCGATGTTGCCAGATATTGGGAAAAAATAATTTGACGTCGCTGACACGAAGAAGAAGAAGAACAACTGGAGATTGTTGGGTGTCATCAAGTACCCAGTATGCAATAAAGGCAAGAGTCACATTTCAGTGTCACGGAAAGAGAGCTATGAGAGTATGGCAGCTCGAAAAGCATTAGACTCATTACTATGGCATTTCAAATGAGTGTAAATAAATATTCACTTCACACAAACGCCCAGTGGTTTCCTTACGGGACCAAAGATTTGCGTCGTTCAATGCCCTACAGGAGTGCTCATGGTTCATTTTACAATCGGATTACATTAATTTGTCATAATAGTATTAAAGTAAGTTCATGGAAGAATCTATTATGCGACGAAACATTACAAATATTGGCCTGGTAGGTAATTGAACGACGCAAATTTGCGGTCCGTTACGGGACCACTGGGCGGTTAATGGTTAATGCATTTGTTAGCGATTAACAAATACTTCAAAGAAAACGAAAAATATCCATTGCTTTTTTTCAAAACATCTTTTATATTTTTTATTCAACAAAGTGTGATATTTTTCAAAGCCTAGTTTTCGCAGAGCACCAGTTTAACAACCACTGCCATAAAATACTATCAGCACTAAATGTTTGATTTCGTATATGAATTAATTATTTTATGAGTGTAAATAATATTAAATTATTCAGTTATGAATGTAAGAAAAATAGTTTTTTTAGTTAGACAAGACATAAATGCATCAAACAAGAGGACAGCAAAGTTGACAAAGCTCTGTATATATATACAGGTATATAGAGCTTTGCCAACTTATAAAAATTATTATATTTATATTATAAAAATCTAGTGAAATCCGCATTTTAGAGTATTTTTTAGTACTTTAAAAATTTAGCATGATTTTTATATTTTTTACGCTAGATTGTAAAAATAAAAATAATGTTCATTCCAAATAGTTCATACTTAAGATTCATAAGCACATAAAAATTTAATCAATAATAAATATATTTGCCAGTAAAAAAATCAAAAGTTAAGTATCCAACCTCAAATTTTGATTTTGAGATCATATAAGATGTGTATAATAATTCTTTATTACTGTCAACCTGTGTTTAGATGAGTCGCTTAGTAACCAAAGGATCCAATTTATGCATTACTTATTTATGATGAATTTCTAACAACACATCACACAAAGCTTGAAGTATGAATACATACGATATGTATAACTAATATTATTAAAATATCAAACTTTTTTATGGAATACCAAAAAAAAACCATATGCGGTTGATATAAACCTTTACAAAAATGTTTAAACGAGCGTCTTCATATTCGACGCTTCGTCTTTTCGCACGAGAATCGACTGTCGAATATGAAGACGCTCAGTAACCAAAGGGTTAAAAGTTACTTACTACCCACTAATCAAAAGACAATAAGAATTCCGATATGTAAAAGCTGCACTCTGAATATTGTTTGTTAATTTTTGTTCACGGCGGGTCTTTTAAGTACAAATATATATTTTGTGATCAATGCACTATGATGCTCATGTGGGAAACGTGCGTTATGTAAGGAGTAAACACAGACGCTGGAAGAGCCGTCCTTGAAAGCTGGGCTAACCTGTTGCTTGCGCTGCAGGAACTGCCTGTCTGCCAACACCTGCCTGTCCCTGTGGGAGTCCTGTAGCCGCGACAGCGTCAGCTCCTGGCTCATGGCGAGCTGACGCAAGAAGGCGGCTTCCGAAGCTTCGTGCTCGGCGTCCAGCCGCACCTTGCCCGTTCTGAAGGCTTCTTTACGCCTGTCCTTGGGCATCAGGTCCACTTCCTATCAACACAACACGTGAAAGGTAGTGACAGGCATCACCGGCTTTAGACCCTGGGGCACCGACTCCAAAAAAGGAAGATAAGAGATCATCGGTGTAGCAATGTTTTAATATTGAGCTACTCGACTGAGGGAAGAATATTCTGACAGCTGCATACCATCTGATACGATGCGAATCATCATTTTACAGTGTTTTCGGCTGCAATTATTTTTGACTCATTTCTATTGTTGTAATCGGAGCTCTGTTAATTGTATTGCTTTAGGATGATATATATTTACTACAACTCTAATAATGAGCTTATTCATTTGAAATATAATAGATACCGAGCACAAAAATTTTGCATTTCTCATCAATAATATTAAGATTAAATTAAAATAATATATAGTTATTTATTTGTAGCGATGGAAATAATTTGTGGCACACGTCAAGAATCTGCGCATGCACCTGCGGAGGCAAACAAAAATGGCCACATGCAGTTTAAGGAATATTCTGCCTAAACAAGCAGTCTGAATTGTTACAGCTATAGCAGCTAATTGCAATGTTTACAGATACATTGCTAAAAATCGTTACATTTCAACTTCAACCATAGTCAATCAAGCAATGCGGGTGACCTGTTTGAGAAAGCGCATCTCCTTCTTGAGCCCCTCGCGCCAGTGCTTGAGGTTGTGCTCGTTCTCCTGGCGCAGGCGGCGGCCCACGGCGCGCAGGTCGTTGTCGCGGTCGCGCCGGCGCGTCAGCCAGCGCTGCTGCCAGCGCCAGCGCCTCGCCGTCCGCTTCCTGCGTGCGCTGCAGCGCCTGCAGCTCGTGCTCGAACCTGCAACATCAGCTCACCCATACAGCCCTCGCTCGTTGTTCACGCATATCTAACAACTAATATAAGAAAAGGCGTAGCATCGCCATTTTGCTTGTTGTGACAGCAAATAATTCATCAAAGGGCTCATTGTCCCCCTGGGTCTTCATGACATACAGGGCTAAGAGAGCATTCTGCAGCCTGAGTATTAGAGAAGGATATGCTACAGACCTCTTCTCTTGCTGGTCGCGCAGCGCCGGCCTCCTTCAGCGCCAGGTCCTGGAACTCTTTCTGCTCCTGCTTCTGCAGCAGCTTGAGCTCGCGCAGCTCCTGCTTGCGCAGGGCGTGGTCGTCATAAGTGCGCCCATTCTCGTCGTCACCCCAGATGACCTGCAAATAAATCAAGTTTAACGGGAGGAAATAAATCATAATTAATGACAAGTCAGGTTATTATTTTACTTTTTTACATTTTTATAGCCGAATTTCGAATTCATGTTTTATAGGTTTTAAGACTTCTATCCCGTCAAAACCAACAATAAATAATTTCTGACAAATACCCAAAAGGCAGATTTCTTGACATCATTGACATGTTTTTTTTATAAATTAGTTAATCAAATACTCATAGTTTACTTTGTGTCTGAAATCCACCGACCACAACAGCTTTGACCCATTCAGCCGGAATAACGAGTCTGACTCGTGGTATGTAACCACGCCCACAAGTGAGAGTAATTGGTCACTTTTTTTCTAAAATTTCTAAAAAATAAATATTTTCTTTAATCAAGTTAATATTACATTCAGAGACTTTCAATCGATAAAATGGGTAGCCGTTGAACTTCTTTTCCAACTCACATACTGCATAACTGCATATGAAGAAACATATTTATTTATGTTTTGTTTTATAGTTTTTTTTTTTACTTTTTATGTTATTAAATTTAATGAATTTTTTTTTATTGAATTTATTTTGTCTTTCAAATTCTAATAGTAAAATAACGCTACCAGACAAAAAAAAAAATGAAAAAATCCATCTGAATGGGTTAATGGTTTTGTACTCAAATATATTTCCAAATTTTTGTGGTTAGACTCCCACGATATCTAAGTATCTAAGAACACACACAAGAAAATATGTTTTAGTTACTTTGGATGTTGTGGTTGTGACAATGACACCATCTATCTCAAACTTCCTTGTCCTTTTCCTGGTCTTCTTCTTGAGGTTTGCCAATTGGATGTCTTCCTTGGATCTATACAGAGAACAAATGACATACATATTAATTAAATGATACTATATGAAAAATATTTTTATCTTCATCAAAAGTTCCCAACAGTTCTACAGCATATGAGTGCATAAATAGTAGAAGCATGTGTATGTGTAACGATTGGAGAGGAAACATTAGTATCGAAATTGTCTACTATCGCTCTCTACAGTGGTGTCAATATTTTCGGTACTAAAGTCTTGTAAAAATATGCTACATAATGTATGAACTATATTTTTTATAATTCAAAACTTTTTCTATAGCTAAATTACATGTGTATAGTAGATGTTCAAATATTTAGTTTGTAAATTATGAATATAAATCACACTAATAACATTTATGCACAGCACTTCCTCTCTCCGTATGTATTCTTAGATTAGATATTCCTTTAATTAGTTCAATGATTATCCACACAAAGGTATTTATGTGTATAACCATTGAACGTATATTCTAAATAATCTTTTATTTAAATTTGATATTACAGAATTCCACCAAAAGTTATCAGTTAACATATATGTCAGCAATAATGTAGGGAATTATAATATATATATACATTTCATTAATTTTCATTTGCCCATGTCCACTCTCTCAACTGGGGCATATGGGCATTACGAGCCGCCGTCACAAAGATGTCTCTCTTGCCTCGCCCCATGTCAGCTCTGCCTCCCGCAGCTCTGCCGAGTACATTATATATGTAGTTACTAACAACCTACCAGAACGGTGAGAGAGCCCGGAGGCTCAAAAAAAAGAAAATATATATTATTTGTTATTGGTTAGTTTGCAATTGTACCTCTGCATGCGACTGGTTGCCGGATGGTCCTGCTTGCGGCGCAGGACCACGGCGTCGGTGGTTGAAGTCCCGTCAGGATTGGTTGGCTGCCCGGAGGTCGAGGTGCCGCTTCCCTTGCCATTAGAGCCTCGAGAGTCCTGCCAAAGTAAACACATTCAGATTGAGATCAGGCGCCTGACGATCTCAACAGAAATCATTCATTGATATTAAATATTTAAAGGAACCCTTGCTTTATGATTGTATGGATTCAATACAACTCGCAATATAAATATTCTTGCATTATCTTATTATTGGGGATAGAATCACGCGCATGACAAATTGTTGTCCAGGCACTCGTGTCAATATGCGCGCTACATTTGTTGCAGCTATAGCGGCTAGTTGCGATGTTTTTTCTCTTTTTCAGATACTTACATTACAAAAATTGTTATATTTCAAATTCAAATATAATTAATCAAAGCGATATTTAGGAATATTTTCATTTTTCCAGTATTTTCAACGACATTTTCATTAGTTGTAGAAAATGCATAACATCGGAGCTCATATATGTTTTTAGCACAGTAAGGAGAGGGTTAACACGTTCATCGCCATGTCAGCCACTGGTTCATTAGTCACGTAGATATACAAATATGATTACATAAAATACAAAACTAACTGTGTACAAATAATGATTACCAGGAATAAGTAATAAAGTAGAAGGTTCTAAGATATTTTTTTTGAAAATGTAATTAATATGTAAACTACTTTTGCTCTATATTTATTGATATTAGGTTGGTGCAAAAGTTTTGACCGTTTTTTACATAAACAATTAAACATTTTTTTTAGATTTGCATTATTTATTTAACCAATTATGTAATTTCCGTCAGTTATAACCTTCTCCTATTTTTCTATCAACTTATTAATACCATTAGTGTAAAATTCCGTGGATTTTGATGCAAAAAATGTAGTAAGGGATGTTTTTACCTGCTCTATTGTATCAAAAATTTTATCATTAATTTTTTTTTGCAGTGATAAATCGGAAGGAGCAAGATCTGGAGAATACGGAAGATGCTTGATAACATCCTAATTCAACTAATTTAGCTTGTGTTGGGTCATCATCACGACAATGCGCAACCACATGTGGCATGATGACCCAACACAAGCTAAATGAGTTGAATTGGGATGTTATCAAGCATCTACCGTATTGTTCAGATCTCACTCCTTCCGATTTTCATTTATTCCGATCACTGCAAACAAAAAATAATGAAATTTTTTTTGATACAATATAGCACTTTTGCACTTTTTCTTTTCCACCGCTGACTAATGCCGATGGCTCACTGGCTCTACCCTCCAAAGAGAAGGCAGAACTTCTTAGTTCGCTGTTTGCTTCTAATTCCACACTCGACGATGGTGGGGCCAACCCCCCCATTCATTCCTCACTGTGGCAAGCAGATGGGGGCTGTAAAATTCAGCCTCAAAGCCGTACGTCGAGAACTTCTCCAATTAGCGACCAACAAAGCCAGTGGCCCAGATGGCATACCAGCGGTGGTATTAAAAACTTGCGCTCCTGAACTTAGTCCTGTGCTCACCAAACTTTTCAGATTGTCTTTTAGATGCAGTATTGTTCCCCAGGGATGGAAAAAAGTCCTTGTTCACCCAGTTCTAAAAAAAGGAGACCGAAGCGACCCCACAAACTATCGCCCAATAGCCATCACGTCACTACTTTCCAAAGTGATGGAACGTTTAATTAACAGCCAACTTCTAAACTACTTAGAGAAGAATGATCTTCTGTGCGATCGGCAATATGGCTTCCGCCCGTAGTCGATCGTCATGGCTATCTCTTGGCATATGTCACACATGTTTAGGGGAAATCCGTCGAATGCTTTGGAGAAACGCAAGCTGTTGCCCTGGATATCTCCAAGGCGTTCGTCGATAGAGTCTGGCATCGCGGTCTAGTGAATAAATTACCGTCTTATGGACTATGCTCCTGGATTGAATACTTCTTGAGTGATCGAAGCATCATCACTGTCGTAGATGGCTTTTCTTCTTCCTGCCATAAAATCAACTCAGGAGTTCCACAGGGCTCTGTGCTGTCGCCCACTCTTTTCCTTCTGCGTGTGAATGATTTGCTTCAATGCGCAAACATTCACTGCTATGCCGACGACAGCACTATCCATGAGAGTATAATCTTCCATAAACCTCCGAAACATTCGGAACTATCTGCTGCTAGGGAATCTCTGGTGGAGAAGATGAACATGTCTCTTGAAAGGGTTTCACGATGGGGCGACCTCAATCTCGTCAGTTTCAACATTTCCAAAACCAATCATGTACATTCTCCACCAAGAAGACTGCTATGGATCCTGTATCTTTCAACGGTTGTTCTCTTCCGAAAGCAAGCTCCATCAACATGCTTGGATTATCAATCTCGAATAATGTCAAATATTACGAGTCAATTAAGTATAAAGCCGGTCTCGCTTCCAAAAAACTAGGTGTATTATTATATAGATATCACATAGGTATTTCAATGATAAACAACTTCTTCTTCTATATTAAGGACAAATCTGACCTACCCTTGAATATGGCAGTCACCTTTGGATTGGAGCCCCAAAATACCTTCTAAACTTAATTGACTCAGTTCAAAGAAGAGCAATTCGTTTGATAAACAATGACACCCTTACGTCTAATCTACAATCAATGGAACACAGACGTAAGGTTGGTTCTCTTAGTCTTTTCTACCGTTATTACCACGGTCGCTGCTCTTCGGAACTTAAAGAACTAATTCCTCCTGCACCCACTCACAGCCGACAAACTCGTCTTACACTTGCTGAACATCCATACACGGTTAATATATGTCGACCAAGAACTGGCAGCTTCCAAAATTCCTTCCTTAATGCCACCGGTAAGATATGGAATGCTCTTTCAGCGTCTATGTTTCCTCCTTCCTACAATCTGGATCTCTTCAAGAAATAGATAAATATACACTTGCAATCTACCCAACCCACACACAAATACGAACACAACACACGTTTCCCGCATGCAGCGTCCAGCCTCCCTGGCTGAGCGTCATAGAGTGCACTGGTCTTGACCGGGTGTGCTCTCCTGCATGCGTTTACATAAAAAAAAAAAACATCCCTTACTACATTTTTCGCATCAAAATCCACGGAATTTTATACTAATGGTATTTATAAGTTGATATAAAGATGGGAGAAGATTATAAGAACTGACGGAAATTACATAATTTATTAAAATAATAATATAAATCTAAAAAAAATGTTTAATTGTATATGTAAAAAACGGTCAAAACTTTTGCACCAACCTATTATAAATGTTTTTTTTCCATGTATAAATAATCTTCATCCTATTTATTTCAAATCAAATTAGTAAATACTTTTAAAAACGGAGGTTTTTAAACTCCTCACCTGGCTGATGGTTGTGGAGATGCTATCAGCATCACTCCTGTCTATCACACTGCTCTTGGGTGGAGTCAGGTGACCCCCTGAAGAGGAGCGGATGGAGCCACTGTCAGAATGTGATCTGGAAACGAAAATATAGCATGGCACTTAAATCGATTCCTTATTTCAAATGCAAAAAAAATGTTATCTGCATTATAAACAGAATTCCTCCTAAAAATAATTTAACCACAGATGACATTGAATGATTCAGCGGACCACAACATTTGAATTCTCTTCCAAGAGACTAGATAGTTTGATATTTTACTCTCTTGACGTATGACACTCATTTATGACTAAGAGCCAAAACTATAAGAACTCTAAAGTAAAAAATAACATGATTTCAACTACAGATCATTAAAAAATAACATGATTCCAATTACAGATCAATAAAAAATAGCATGATTCCAACTACAGATCATTAAAAAATAACATGATTCCAACTACAGATCATTAAAAAATAACATGATTCCAACTACAGATCATTAAAAAATAACATGATTCCAATTACAGATCAATAAAAAATAGCATGATTCCAACTACAGATCATTAAAAAATAACATGATTCCAACTACAGATCATTAAAAAATAACATGATTCCAACTACAGATCATTAAAAAATAACATGATTCCAATTACAGATCAATAAAAAATAGCATGATTCCAACTACAGATCATTAAAAAATAACATGATTCCAACTACAGATCATTAAAAAAATTGATTGTTTTTCTTATACCAAATTGGATATTGATTTTTCGTTCCTTTGAAGAAAACATGAAATTGTGCAAAAACAGCCGATTCCACAGCTTTAATATATTGTGTAAGTTAGGGAGCGGTAAGGAAGAAAATTGTGATTGATTAATTATGGCAGCGGTTACCTGGAATCTGGAGCATGAGAGCTGTCGGGTGATGCTCTGACAGCGCCCCGACCGTTGAGGACGGGCCGCTGGGCTGCTCCCCCCAGGACTATGTGCGTGGCGCCCGGCTGTGGCCCGGAGGAGTCCTTGACTTGAACCTGTGTCTCGCCGACGGTCACTACTGACACGTGACTTGTATCCTGTAACTAATCAAAAATAATCAAGGTCGTTACAATGTATTTATGGTGGCCGTATAAAGGCTGTCTTCCATTTGCGTCTGAGATACGTTTCTCGACTTTGGTCGTAAGTAAATTTATTTATACACAATATGTAAATTCATTTTAAAATAAATAATGTTTTGAATATTTATTATGTGTTTTAAAGAGCTTTTCTCCATATTCAGGTGATGTGACCATCCCTTTATCACAGGTTATCCATCTCTTTCTTATATTTTTAATTGCTTGATGAATATTAAAATTGTAATGAATAAAAAAAAATGTTCGCAAGTGCGAATAGTCGTAAATCAAACTGCTTTGCAAGTTGATATCTACCTGTACTCCAAAAACAAACTGGATATGGGTCTCGCTTATGATGTATGATTAAAAATAAATTGAAATATTTATGTGGTATATGACTAGAAATGAGTCAAACCCTCTAGTGGACTCTATGACGCTTAACCCTTTACCTGCGGAATAATATTACATAAAAAGTCACGAAATGAGACAATTAGTCAATGAAAAATAAAGTTGAATATTTAAGGATGATTTTTTTATGTGTTTTGATTGGTCAGTGGTGCATTTATATTCACCTTCAGAACTAAAATAAATAAATCTATTATTATTTTAAAAAAAGGGCAAATTTGAAACATATGTAGAATGACCCACAACTCAATACATATCGAAAAAAAAAATTTGAGGAGGGAATGTCGGAATACGAAACAAAATTATATTCAATACAGTATTCGGATAAATCCGCACCTCGCACTTAAGAGCATTGCATGTTGGTGTGGATATATCCGCACCTCGCACGTAAAGGGTTAATCAGGATGGATGGGTGCCATTTGCAAAAATAATTTTAATATTTAGTTTTCTGGGATTCACAAGGTGTCTACCTAGTGACTACCTAGAGACCAAACTATTGCGCCGATTCGACGCTGAATTGCAGAAAAAATGGCTCCATTTGGCTAAGAAAAAAATGCTCTTCCACCATGAGCACCGGCTCACACGGCCAAATTGCTCGAATTGGGCTACAAACTCCTGACCCATCCACTTTCCAGACCCCATGCGATTACTTTTTGTTTCAAACTTGAAAAAGTCACTCAAGGGGCAGAAATTTTGAGTCGAAGGAGAGGTCATAGCCGCCACTGAGGCTTACTGGTGAGATCTCGAGAAAACATAGTTTTCAGACAGGTTAAAGAAGAGCATCGCTGGGTCAAGTGTATAGTCCTGTATGCCAGCGGTTACATTTCAATGGAATTTTAACATTGAATGTGACCTATATGGCGCCTCCGAGACGAATGCATTAAAAACATTACGTGGCGTTAAACGTATTAAAGGAAATTATGTTGAGAAATAAATTGCTACTTTTCCAACAATTTTCTTTTTTCGTTTTTCTTTAGAACTTATCGGACCACTCTCGTGTTTACCGGTCGGGTCGATTGGTAGTGTATATTGAATTATTTCTTAACCTGTTAACCGAGGTATTTAATTTTGCTTATGTGGCGAGTCCGTGTAATGTACGCTTAGATGTACATGGTATATGATGAACAAACAAAATAAGCCGTAGCTCGCCGCGCCTGCTACAGTGTAATTTCAGAAGTGTCTTGACGGAATATATCGTCACACCCGCTACAGTTGCTTTTTTGGAATTACAGAATATTACGTCATACTCAATTAACAGGTGAATAAATAAAGTAATATTGGTATACTACCCGATTAGAATTTAATGTAACAGTACAAAATTCATCTCCAGTTTTCATGGATGATGCACTCCAAGAGAATCAAATAATCGCTTATAGTCTGCGGTTTGCCAAGATCACATAGACAGTTTTAGGAAGAAAAGAGGCCACATCACTTGAGGAACTACCTAGATGTTAGAAGACTTGCCTGTTGGCCTTTCGGCATTTGGACGTTTTGTTCAAACAGGTATGTATCTGCAACACTCGAGCTAAGGTCTGCCACGATGAACACCTCGCTGCTGTCAAGTCTACGAATGCCACGAGCTGGATACAGAAAAAATAAGTTAGGTCAGTTTGGGTTTACATGTCTGCCAGTCAGTTTGTATTAAATAATATTCTAATGGAAATATGTTAGTTAAGTTGATAGTATTCACCCAATGAGACGCGGTCCAGTGAGTCGGCCGAGGGGAAGCAGTCTTCGTCACTAGAGGAGTTGATCTGCGTGGTCTTGTTGGTATCGTTGGCAACAATGGTGACTTGGTCGGCGGCCGAGGTTCCCGCTGAGATGGTGACCCCACTGGGGGGCAGCTGGAACGTGGAAACATAATCAATCAGTTGAAGAAGCACATAACTATTGGAGTTTTGCAGTCTGCACATATGATGGGTGGAGTCGCTGCTTCAAGTCGAGAAGTACTGGCGGCAGGTAAGAGTGGACTGACCTCCTGCAGCACTGGCGGGTGCGTGGTGACCACGGTGACCTGCCCGGCCTGCTGACGGCCGATGGTGAAAGTGGCCGTGTTGTCGCGGCGAGGGCCGCCCCGGATGGGGATGAGGCGGCCCGTGGCAGAGTCGCGTACCTCCACCAGCACCTGTGAGCGTGGCGCCAGCTCCTCGGCAGACGCTTGCCGGCCGAGCCGCTCCAGGAGCTGCTGCAAGACATCACAGACACAGACGTTAATGCTGACTTACCCGCGCACGTACATGTCTGTCCCTCCTTCTCTGATAGTGAATGTTTTGAGCGTGTTTAATTTTGTATGGAGCAGTGTTTCTGCTGAATCCTACCTTGGACTCCTGCACCTGGACCTGGACGGCCTGTGAGGCTTCCCGGCACACTTGATCCACCAGCCGCCTTCCACTCTCCTTGGTCTGCTCCAGGTTAGAGTGCCTTCTGCCGAGTTTCTCTTTGTATCCTCTTTCCAACCTCATCTTGACTACTTCAATGGTGTCCGAATATTCTCCGAGAGCTACCATGTAGTTTTTCAAATCTTGTTTATGTGCTCCTCCCTTTTTCCATTCTTCTTCTATGGCTGTACTCTTCGTAACATGATCAGACTTCTTTGAATCGCTCCCAAAAGACCCGCCTTTCCTTAAGCCTTCTCCTCCAACTGCGCCATCTGTTTCCCAATCATCCTCTACAGTGATGCTCTTTCTATTCTCATTAGTTTTGAAGTCATCCTCATGAAGTACACTCTTCCTTGAATCATCAAGCCTCCTTCCCTCCACGGCCTTCCTTAGAGCCTTGTCTCTCTCAAGCCTCGCCTCCAGTATACTATCTTCATGAAGAGCGTTCGCTTTCTTAACCGCTTTCTCTTCGTCCGTGGGTTTCACGTCTTTCTTTGGCGGCTGGGGCGCAGGGCTCTTGACCGAGACTTCCTTGTCTGAAGATGGCAGAGCGTCGAGCTGTGGCAGGGGCTGTGTCGTGGAGGGTGGTGGGGGTGCAGGGCCCTTCTCCCTCTCGGGGGTGGAAGGAGGGCTGACTATGGAGGGCGGGCGCGGCGCAGGGCCCTTTTCCTTCTTGGACACCTGCCGAAAATAAACAAACATTTACTCTTAATATTCCATACAACATAACACTAACACCGGCACTAACGTGATGATGGCCGACCTGCTTCTTGTCGGGGGCGGGCGCCGCTGACGCTGGCGCGCCGTCATCCCCGCCTTCCGCATCGGCAACTGAAACCACAAACACCAAAACATTTATTATCTCCAAAACCAATAATGCTCACGTTTGAGGTTGTTTTTAATTCTCTAAACGTGTAAACATACATAAATAATAATATCGTATAAAGTGATTGTATCTATTATGTCTATTCGGCTTCTACGTTAAACTTTAATTAATATTTATTCATTATGTCATAATCTAAGTGCCTTATAAAACTACATATAAACTTATAACTTGTAACAAAATCAATTAGCTGTCAAGTCATGAGAAGACTATATGTTGGGCTATAGTTGTAACCTTTGGCTTCTGTGGATGCGTCCCCGGAGCGCACCGAATGGGAATCATCTTCCATCTCCAGGGGCACCTGCGAGCTGCGGTGCTCCTGCAACACACAGACAACCACACAAGTCAGTAAGACTCTTCATCGAGCCTACACACCGCAGACCTCTTGCAATGACATCAATGCATATCTGGTTTTTTTATCAGTTTACACGAATAAATTTGGAATGGCTTACTTTGGAGCAATTTTTCTTTCTGGTAAATACAGGGAGCGGCAAAAAAAGCTGACAGTTTTAAATCAAAACAACGACGAAAACTGGAAGACTTTTTTTGCCACTCCCGCTTATAAAAGAGAGCACTAAAAGTTGGTCGTAGCAATAGAGCTACGACATTATAGACTAGAAACAAAAAGCATATTTTAAGCAGTGTAGTGTCATAGGATTTTTGATAGTAAATAACCGAAAGTTTTTTGAACCGATAGTGAATAACTTAAGTGATAACATGTTCAGAACAGTATAGAAGGTGCTATCGAGCTAGAGACCGCCACACAATGTTCTTGACATATGATTCAATAAACAACAACAGGGATATGATTAAAGTTGCAGGGAGTGTTACTGTCTCAGGTTAAGCTAGGTAGGATAGTATACACATGTTAACACATTGTTTGCGGGAGACGCTTAAAGGCGTCTTTTCCATACTGTTGGTAGAGAGCGGGAGACGCTTAAAAGCGTTTTTTGTATTTTGTTGGTAGAGCTGGGGAGGCACCTAAACGCGTTGACACTTAGAGTAACAACATATTACGAGAAACGTGTGATTCTTGGTTACTCTGTGAACTAAAAATTAGGCGCCAGCTCTTTTGAGAAGTGTAATATCTCATATAAGGTACCTAAACCAATAAGGTACCTAAACCCGGCAATTCGTGGAATTAGGGTCGGGTGGCCGACTGTGGTCATAAAACATTCACTTGAAAGCTGTAAGATAAACATTTCGTTTTTGTCTTTACATTTCTTCAGTGTTATAGCGATACTGTTTGTTCAGGACGTTCTCCATTTTCGTTTCTGTCTACATTCCGCTTTAAGAATTTCGTATAAAATACCTATCATTGTATGATATATTCGTAATCGATCGCTGTTGTGTTTAAAGTTATTTGTTACATATTTTTTTTTATAAAAAAATACCTAATAACAATGGACTACGTTAGTGATGAGAGTGACGGAGAATTGTGTGCTGATAATTTATCAAATTATTCTTGTGATAGTGACGTTGAGAAACATACAGATGATGAATTTGAATTTAGTGATGATGAAGTTACAGCGCGTCCCCAAACTTTTTTCCGTCAAACAATTGAAAACAGTTCGGATTCAGACTCAGATGAATATGAAGAAGAATGGTCATCGGCAGATAATACACCAGTACTGGAAGAGTTTTTAGGTCGCCCAGGTATAAATACCGATAATGCTCCGAATAGTGTAACGGAAGCAACAAATTTATTCATAGGAGAGGATTTTTTTACATTCCTTGTACAAGAATCAAACAGATATTATTATCAAAATATGCACAAATTTAAAATATACAAGAAATCTCAAATGGAAAGACATTACAATACAAGACATGAAGAAATTTTTGGGACTTATTATTCTTACGGGACAAGTCCGTAAGGACGGTCCACAAAGTGCGCAGCGAAACCCGGTATATGTGTAAATTCTGTGCTACATAAAGGGAACTGTTTCCAACGATATCATACTTTGAAACAATATTAGTGTTTATTGTTTTGTATTTTACAAAATATATATTATGTTGAAAAAAAAAGAATAGCGGGAGTGACTTGGATGCGGAAGGCGGAGGATCGAAGAGGATGGAGACTCATGTGGGAGGCCTACGTTCAACAGTGGACGGACACAGGCTGATGATGATGATATTATGTTGACCGTGCATAAAATGACTAAATCGACAATACGACAAAAGTGCAGTTTTTTCCAATGTTTTATATTTAACCTTGAATATTATAATTTTTATCCAAAAATATAAACATTTGTGACCGCATAATAATAGAAAATTTAATTTAAGGTAAAGTACTCAATTTTTTATTTAAATATGATCAATAGTTCAGAAGCTGTAGCTGTTTTACGTGAAACGTAATTTGGCGCGCGAATCTGACAAAATGGGTGGATTAATAAAAAAAAAAACCCCCGCAAACAATGTTTTAACATTACTATTGCAATTGAGTGACTGTAGAGATATAATTGTGTAATAAAGTGCACAATACCTTCAAACACGCATGTTTGAATAAGCCTCTAAGTTAAATTAGGTGAGGTTAGGTTAACACGACACATTACTAATATTTAATGAATATAATACAAGGTATTATATTGAAACGTTAACGACGGAGTGCAAGAACTTCACCGTGAGTGCGTGTACATTTATGATGTCCGATGTATGGAACTTTAACATAATAAATCTATGTTTGTAAATTTGAAATTCCTTCCGTGATGAACCCATCGGACGAAAAACAACAAACTATATTCAGATTGCCTGCTTGTTCTTATCGTCTTTTGATTAGTGGGTAGTAAGTTATATTTAACCCAACAAATGCGGATTTTATATCATTTCAATATTTTTATTAAACATCAATAAAAATAATGAATAAATACTTTTAAATGTACATATTTTCATTATTCGTATAAAAGTTTTTAACCGAGGAAATGCTAATGTTAAAAAGAAAAGATGCAGCAAGTCCGTGCAACTCGATGCCTAGATGTACATGGGATATGATGAACAAACAAAATAAGCCGTAACTTGTCACGCCCATTAGAGTGTAGAATATATTGTCATACCCGCTACAGTTACTTTCTTGACGTGACGAGATATGTCATCATACCCGGTTAAAAGGTTAAGTTATTGTCAATTTATGAATTGTATTACTAATGTTTTCAGAAAGATATAACTTTAAATTGAATTAAAACAAAACTAATAAACAACAAATGGATCTGATTTTTTTGTTGGATGTGAGGATGTTGGTGCCACTCCAGGTTGCTGCACTGACCTTCGACACACCAGGAGGTCCTGGACGCTGCCCCACATCGCAGCAATCACAAACAGTCACTCCAGGTTAGGTTAGTAGGTCAATCAAGCCGTAATAATCAATTCTTCAAACTACAATTGTATTATTATATTCTTTCTTTAAGTGAAGCATATATTTTCTATAAATTTGAGTGAATTATAATGATACAGATGATGATACAGAGCGTTTTAAGAATAAATCAAATTGTTAATAATAAATGTGTCTTTTTATAAAATATTCAAGATGAATAAATGGTTTAAAGAATGATGAAATGAAAACTCATGATGTACAGCATTTTAAGATCAGTTTTAAATTTTGGAAGATTTATTAATCGTTTTTCAAACAATTATTATTTCAAACATTTTTAAATAATCAAATATGATAGTTTTCGATTTGAATTCAACAATCAATTAAACATTTAATAGCATTTCACATTTCATTATAAATGACTGTGTATCTTATCCCTATAAAAAGACAATTGTGAATGGCAACAAAGTCTAGTTGGGAGACGAAACATATCCAGTAAAGGTATCTCATCAGTGGATTCTACAATCGCTTACCATTCTGTGGATAACAGTGCTGGATGTGAATAATATAAATAAACATAATAAGTTTGTGGCTGTGTATAATGTGTGATATAACAATACTAACCGATCCTCTGGTACTGCCCCTTATTGAGTTTTTTACTCTGCCTTTTGCTCCCGGACCTCTGATTTTTGAACTTCTGTCCGTTTCAAGAATTGTTCAATTTACTTGTGATGTAAGATTATTTTTACAAGTCATGACTCGAGGTTAGGTTCGAGGCAGAGTAAGTTACAGTGGTGGAGCGCAGTGGAGGAAAGCGTGTTAAAAGCACAAACAAGAAAAACAAGTGTTAGTAAATATAATAGACACACACACAAAAAAACAGACAGAGGGACAGTATGCATTGGAATTTTTGGAATTTGAGAAAATTGTTCGGGACATACAGACTTTTTGGTTATTAGGCTTTATTTTTTAAGTTAGCTAGCACAAGGTGGAGGATATATCCATGCCAATTTTAAGGACGTTTTTAATTCGTGATACCTAAGCACTGTATGCAGATAATGTTGCTTCTCTATCTACTGAGAGGTAGGAATGTTCTATGTAGTGGAATTCAATATACTGATTTTACATGGTTTTTTGTATGATGACGTTCACATGAAAGTCCTCTTGTGAAGCTTTCATACAATTGATGTAGTTGTTTATTTATTATATGAGCATCTACCATGTACATTATAATTATTATAACAATATAAGTATTATTGGCTTATGTTAGTGACCTCTGTGTCCTCGTCCAGCAGCTCCTCCTCCACGACCTCGGCGCGATACTCCAGCAGCAGGTCCCTCAGAGGCTTGGAGTCCAGCTCCCCGGCTATGAAGGCGTGCTTCAGTAGATCATCTGCGTCCGGTCGACTCTGAGGATCCTAGAAACATAAGACCATATGTAACAAACGTAGCTCTCAGTACTGCTGATCGTGACCCTCAAACATACTCGGGGTAGATATAAATGAGATACTTCTTAATAAATTATCTTTTTCTTTGTTACATCACTTTCGAATCGTAAGGCATATCTATTGAAATAAATGGTTCTTCTATCTGCCTACGATCAGCTCCTGCACTCAAATGTCTTGTAGTCATCTCAGCTTTACAGGGACTGGAGATTAGGGGTCAGAGTTAATTGACTTAATAAGAGTCTTACCGATAAAGTTGTTAAAACGGGAGCTCAAGCTGGATGGATGCTCCAGGGTGGGTGGCTCAGACTTCTGTATCTTGAGTAGCACCCGCTTGAGGTCATTTCAGACACCTGCTTCGGGGATTGGAGATTAGGGTTCATTACCTTGATGAGAGCCCTGGCGACAAAGTTGTTGAAGCGGGAGCTCCAGCGGGATGGATGCTCCAGGGTGGGTGGCTCAGACTTCTGTATCTTCAGTAGCACCCGCATGGGTGTCATCTCATGGTTCGGAGGCTCCATCTGTGCCAGCTCTATGAGGGTGATACCCAGCGACCAGATGTCCACCTTAAAACAGAAAATAAAACTTAATACAACCAAAGAAACAGAAACATCATTTGAAAATATGTGACAATTTATTTGGTGGTCGTATTCTCAGGTACGTCCACACTGCGTGAAGCAGCCCGTCTGAATGCAAGCTTGAACCGATGATTAAGAGAAAACATCCGAATCATTGGCACTTGTAGATTGATTGCTCTTTTCTTCACGGTTCAATTAGTAAGCGACAAATATTTAAATGGTTAAAAACTTTGTTCTCAATTATAAAAAAAATGTGTTTGAAAACACATATTATTTGCATATGGTTGTTATAAGCTTTTCACATCTGGAGTTAGATCTTTTTCAAGTTGCTATGCTTTTGTTCAAGTACATTTTCAGCCTTTGGATGTTCACGCACCTTGAAATCATAGGGATTGTCCCTGAAGGTCTCGCACAGCACCACCTCGGGGGCCATCCAGTAGGGGGTCCCTATGAAAGTGTCATGCTTCTGCAGTGTGCTTTTGTTTTTGGCTGACACACCAAAATCAGCTGAAAAATATTAATTTATGTTACATCTGACACATGTAAGCAAACCTCAAAAACAGTGAAACCATGATTAATATATAAGTATTCTATCACAGCTGAGGCATTGCATACCAGCAAACCAACCCCCTTTCCCCTGGCCGAAGAAATGCCTGTCGATAGCTAATTCTTTAAAGGCGGTTAATGAAAAGTCATGCAGACCATTATAATAATAATTATTATTTTATTTATTCGGCCACCAGAGCCATAAAAATTACAAATTCATACATATAAAAAGAATGGCTGAATGGCTAGATTATAACTAAAATAAAGTGAGGGTTGCATGCGATCGTCACAGTTGAGATTTTTTCCATCATAGGATCACACCGGTAATCTCTTATGTGTTTCAAAATACTCACATCTTATATATATATATTAGTTTTAACCCTCCCCTAACTATGCTAAAAACATCCATGAGTTCGATGATATGTATTTTCTAACTTCATATGAATCTGTCATTTAAAAAGCGGAACAATGTGAATATTTTCAATTATTGCTTTCATTGACTAGGGTTGAAGTTGAAATGTAACAATTTTTGCATTATAAGTATCGAAAAAAGAGAGAAAAACATTGCAATCAGCCGCTATAGCTGCAACAAATTAAGCTGAATGCATAGTGACGGAGTGTTCGGGAACCCGCTTCTGTGCCCGGACAACAATTTGTCTATCTGCGCAGTCTTACGTGCAGATGCATGACACATGTCCGTGATTCTATCCCTAATTATTCCACAAATTGTTTGTTTCCATCGCTACAAATGATTATAATTTCATTTAATACTTAATAATATTACGGAGGAATACAAAAATTGATCACTCAGTATCTATTATATTTTATATGAATATTATCATTATTAGAGTCCAGTTGTAGTGCATACATATCATGGTAAAGCAAGGGTCAAAGTTGAAACATTGTATTAGTGAGAGTCCCAGCATATGTAAGAGTGTTTGTCTCACCGAGCTTGACGCCCCCTGCCATGGTGAGCAGCACGTTGCCGGCTTTGAGGTCTCGGTGGATGACCTTGGCGCCATGCAGGAAGGCGAGCCCTCGACACATCTGTTGACACACGTAGGCAATCTGTGGCTCGCTCAGCCCTTTCTCTAGCTCCGCCATCACCGAGTCCAGGGCGCCCCCATCACAGTATTCTATTAGCATCTGCAGCACACAGTGTCAACACCAATATTATAGTCTTTGTGTGTGCTAAAAATGTAGTCAATTAATAAAAGATATTAAGAACATTAACCTTTATGGTATTATGGTACACTGATGATAGAATTGGGCGAGGACTGTATGAAGAAGGAATAAATATGAAAACATCTCACATTTTGGCTGGTTTCAAATGAATTTACGAGTTCTCTAGTCGTAGATGTTATCCAGTGTCTTAAGTGTATCAATTTTCACGTCAAAAATATGATCCTATAAAATGACAACACAGGCCTTTCCAGTATAGACGTGTTGGATTTAAGTTAACGATTACTTTACAATAAGCTTATTTTTTAATATATAAAATAACTATTTGCAGTGAACCCTTCTAGTGTCTTTTATAATGATGAATACAGCCCGAAGCTCCAGAGGCTTGAACCGTTTAGTTGTAAGAGATGGTACTAACGAAAATATACAGTATATAAAAGGAAATGACTATCTGTGTAAAATAATAAATTGTAATATTGCTCAAATTATACGATGGACTCACCCAAAGCCGCTGGTTGATAAAGAAGGCCTCATGTAGCTGTACCACGTTGGGATGCTTGCATTCACTGAGGATGTCTATCTCGATCATGAAGTCAGCGAGGTCGTCCTCCCCTTCCAGGAGACACATCTTGGCCGCCGCCAGACGCCCGCTGCCACGGCCTTGAGCTTTGTATACCTGCACAAGAACAAACCCAATGTAAATACATACAGGACAAGCCAGTCAGGAACTATGCAGAGAACGTACTCGGTGGAGCTGACTTGGGATGTAAATAAAATGCGAATAAAATGGAGGTTGACAGAGCTTTGTGAAGGTGGTTCATGAATGCCATATGCTTTAGTTAGGGGGGAGGACGTGGAATGATGATGAAAACCCATACAACAGGAATACTGACAGGTGGTGATAGTGATTATAAAGTCTATCTGTGGAATTCTATGACGCTTACCATACTGCATATGGCTAAGCACTGCTTGTGTGTATTGATCCGCCAACGTCATAGACTACAGCCTGACATTCACGCATCATCCTAATTAATACACGGATTCACTATGAATGGATGGTCTTCACAGGACGACTTTTGTCTACCACCAATTTTGATTGAAAGGCTATAACTTGCATTTTATGTGTGAGGGATCAAATTTACATCAACCAGGGGTATTTTAGAACTCAGAAAAGGAAAAGATTTTTATTTTTATCTTTTTTCAGCCTATTAATCAAAATTGGTGGTAGACGAAAGTCGTCCCGTGAACACCACCCAATTGTAATAATAAGGATGATCATGAATGTCAGGCTGTAGTCTATGACGTTGGCGGATCAACAATCCACATGCAGTGCTTATCCATACCGTATAATGGTAAGCTCCATAGAATCCACAGGTGAAACTTCAGGATCACTATGACCATCTGTCGGTAATCTCCTGTATGTGTTTGCAAATAAAATAAAAATAAATACCTTTCCAAATGCACCATCTCCTAGCTCTCCCACCATTTCCCAAAACTCTTCCGGACCACAGTCCATCCGTATATTATTGAAGACCCGCTTCTTCTTAGCGTCGCTGCCACCACCTCCCAGGTGCAGCACCTTCTTCAAGTTGTTGAAGAACGACATTGCTGATTATCTGCAAGAAGCAATTCACTGTGGTGTCGTACATTTGATATGAAGGACTGTTCAATTTAGTTCCACTCAGAAAGGTGTTTCTCTTTCACTGACATAAAATGTGGCCAACAACCTAGCCATACTGAAAGCTTCAGATCTCACTGTCTCATCGAGAAAAGCAATATTGGGAGCGTATCAGTCGGGTGGGTCGCGTAAACCAGCTCTCAGGACCAGAAGCGTCAGAGAATCCAATATCATTACAAAATCTGATTAAAAACTTAATTTGTCATATTTAAAGAATTAAACAAGTAAAACATTGTATGAGACCACCGAGTTTTAATCACTTTAACGGTTGCGTACAATACTTTACTTGTTTTATTCTAGTTGTCAATGTTCGATCTTGATAATATATATATAAACAATTATTTTACCAACCTAATTGTAAATAAATAATAAAACAAAACACTTTTTAGACGCAGACTTATATATATAACACTTGACTGTAACACACACTATTGTCAATATAAAAATGTCACTTTGTAATTGTTAAAAGTTTTGACTGGTGTCCGATGTTCGATGGCTACGCTGTATTGTGGACACCAGAGTGGAGCCGCAGTGTCTCGGCCGGCCGGCCGGCGGCTATGCCCTGCGCCTCATCCTGGACGCGCTGGACAACATCACAATCAAACTGATGATATAATGCCACCTGCAACAATAACAATAAGTAGATTATAATATTGCCGGCAGAATCCAGTGGTAAGAGAGTTTGTTTGTCATTCGACCCTGTCGGTTCGAAACCCATGCGAGTTTACTTGCTTTAAATATATTTAATTAAATTCAAGCTCTATACATGCCCTCAGTAGGGTTGAGCCACCCCATAAGGACAAATAAAATGTCATGGCCTCGGGAGCGTCGGGCTTATCATCCGATCTCCTTAAAAACGCCGATTATTGAACACCCAAATATTTATCTGGTCCTACAGCCAGTCTGGACTGAAGTGACTTTACCCGCCTCACACCCGCACACTCACGCCTCTGAGCTATAGAACTGTAAAAATGGCAATTTGCGGTGTCCATATGCTCCAAATATGGAGTGAATGTGGTACAAAAATATATCATAATGACTGAATGAATTAGACACAACTGTGAGCTTTGTGTCATCTATAAAGCTCTCTGCACACATCAGACCCAGTGGGCTGAGCCGGGCTGGGTGTCCAGGAGATGTCATTGCGTGCAGGGGAACTCAACCATTCGTGACCAGTGCACTCTATGGCATTCTGTGTTTGTGTGTGGGTGTATGTTTATCTGTTTCTTGAACAGCGCAGAGCATTCACACATCCCCCACTTTTGTCACTTGGTCGCCAGCATCGAGCTTCAAGTTACTCAAAGGGCAGTGTCTCTTTAACCTACAAAAGGAAAATAAATGACGTTTTCCTATGTACATCGGAAAAGTAAATTTATAATAATTCTGTCGACATTATTATTTATTATTATTATTATAGTATTTGTATAGCGTTCTTTTATGACCGAAAGATCATTCCAAAAGCGCTTCTTTGCCTCTCTGAGTAAAAAGGTGGGTCTTGAGTCTGCTTCTGAAGGATGCCTCCGCTTTAAGCTCTCTTATGCTTTCCGGTAGTGAGTTCCAGGCCACCGCATAGCTGAAAGCCCGATTGCCAAAGATCGTGCTAGGACTACCTCCCGTCAGCTGCAGGGTGCTTCTATTTGCTCTAGCCGATCTGAGTATCTCTCCACGCGCGCTTTTACAAGACGACAACGAAATAGATCCCGACACCAGAAAGCATCGGGTTACAGGGAGTACAACGAAACCAAAGGCGAATATTCATTCTGATTAACAGGTCAATGAAATGATTTGTTTTAAAGTATTTAGTGTATTGCTTAAGAAAGTCAAATATTAGTTAACATGGAGAAAACTTGATGAAACTACTAGTAAGATGGTATATCTTCCTATACAACATATTTATACTTGATCACTCTGTCCAGAGCAAAAAAAAGAGATGGCACCTCGAAATGGTTTATATTCGATAAGAGAATATATCTTGTATCTCCTTTCAACCGGCGATAATTTTTTTTGATCACTGAAGTTAAGCAACTTTGCAAGCGGATGATACTCGGAAGGGTGTTTGCCTGGAACCATGGCAAGTGGCTGGTTGGGTTATGCCAACCCTTAGGACCAAAATACACAAGCTTTGTAAGTAAAAGGCTTATCATTAGGCCTGTTAAAGAATATTTACAAATTTTCGAATATGCATTAAATACTGATCTCTGGAACAAAACAAAGGTTATGGCAACTGACAACTGTATGGCGGCAATGGGATGCAGATGTATGCTTCGGCATATTAAGAAGTGGTATAAGAAGAATCTTCTTGAAGTCATTGGTCATATTGTCAAAAACACTTTGGAGTGTATTGAGAAGATCGGTCAAAGGAAGATATATTTTTAAGAGATATAGTGATCTTGTGGGGAGGGAAACTGGACCAAAGAACAAAGCACTCATAACGGTACAGTTCCACTTTAGAAGGTAGTAATTAAAATTGTCTAAAAAGGGATATAAAAGTTTCGCAAGATGGACATGAGTCACTCGGGCGCAATAATAGAGAGGAGTCACGTTATCATTGATGGCGGTAATTGGCAGTTGTTTGCCTTCCGCCCACCTCTGCTGACTTTACTAATGAGGTCACAGGTCTCACGCACACCAAAGCGCTCACATGCTATGCAAGAGGTCGCGAGTCGATCAAATAAACTATATATATATTTTTTTTAATCAATTATTATTGTAATAGCACCTTTTCACAATTATTAATTTAGTGATATTAACGATACGTAAATGATGGGCTGGAGTGTAATGACATACTCAGATAAACACTTCACGAAATGCACGAAATCATCATCAAAGTGTCAAACGGATTTCTCAATTACTCTCTGCGTTCTAAGAAGTGAGGCCGAGAGGTTAAGGCGTGGGAGTAGTTATGGAACAAAGAACAAATTACAAATATTTTAAATCTCGGCGTTCTATCATATTATATTTTTTAATATTAAAAATTTAAAATAAATTCATATTTGGATATTAATAGTAACGAATTTGTGAACAAATATGTTTTAAAAGAAGGCCATGTGATTAGCATGACACGGCTTTGAAGATGTAGCAGGTGGAACAGTGGGAGGTGCTAATAACAACTATCAAGCATAACGAGCTAACAGTACAAGCAGGTCATGAGGCAAAGTAAATCACAGTGTTTGCACAGAATGTATACTTTATACACACACACTATCTATGCCGAGCCTGCTCACAACATGGCTCCTGTGGTTACCACAAACTGCGGCATGACGTCTCTCTATTCTACTTGCTGATTCAATTAAAGATAACCTAACCATAATGATTAATTTTTGATTAGTTAAAACACAAGTGTTATTAAATGTACGAAAGAATTTTACAAATTACATTAAGTTAATAAGTTGCAAAAAAAATCCCCACCCGAGGTTCCAATGCACGTGTTTATACAAAAATAAAAGACATTGTTGAGCTCCTTGAGCAAAATTCATTAGCTCTGAGCGTTTGTGGGACTTCCCTAAGTACCTCAGCTCACAGACAAACTGGGGCGCGTCATCTACATATGTACACTTATAATGTTCAATGTATCACATTGTATATACATGGAGACGAGGAATATAACAGTAAGTCTTTCCCATAAAATAAGTGAGTGTCTCTAAAAGATAGAATCCGAAACGAGGATATCCAAAGAAGAACTCAAGTAGTGGAGGCTACCCAATGAATAGAATCAAGTGGCAATGTGCAGGACATATTTGTCGAAGAGTCGAAGGGAAGAAAAGTGCTAGAGTGGTGCCCAATAACTTGCAAACGAAGCGTTGGTCGACCCCCTGCAAGATGGACTGACAACATCAAAAGAATAGCAGGAGTAGCCTGGATGCAGGATGTGGATCGAAGAGGGTGGAGACATATGGGAGGCCTATGTTCTTAACAGTGGACGGACACATACTGATGATGAGCACATTGTAAGAAGTTAAGCAACATTGGACGAGGATCAAAATATGGACGGCCTGTTGTTGGTTGGATTGAGCGGCTCTAGAAGCCTAGACCATTTGATCTTGGACCATTTGGTCTTAGACCATTTGGTTCAGGCTTTTGGAGTGTTGGGCTAATCATACAAACTCCTTAGAAAAATCAGACACTAGCAACTGACAGAATTGATTTGCGGTGACCGTAGTTAATCAAGGATACGCAAGAGATTACAAATGGTTGAAAAGAATGGATTCTACGACACTAGGGCCAGGACAGTTGGACGGGTTGGAGAGATTGCAAGTGTATATTGATCTGTTTCTCCAAGAGATCCCGATTATATTACTTAAGAGTAGCATAGGTACTGGAAGAGCATTCCAGTGTGTAAGGATGATCAGTGCAGGAGGAATTAAATATTTAGAGGACCAGTTGCAAAGTAAATTAATAATAGTAAAACAAGACCAAGTGAATACAATGGTCTGTTTCGAGAATTGGAAGTTAGACGTAAGTGGGGTATCGATTATTATTGCATTATTGCACTATTAATGTTCAGCATACGAGGTGGTTCAATAAGTACTCGCTTGTTGTCTGAAGTGAGCAAACGCGGCACCCATCACGCCGACAGCTTTCTCATGCAGGATGAGAAAGCTTTTATCATATGACCCACGCAGTCTTTTGAGATGTCTACTGTCTCAGCTATCTCGTGCACCTTCAATCGGCAGTCTACCAATATGAGATCATGAATTTTTGTCATGTTATCCGTAGACTTTTTCACGGCACCTGGGCGTGGCTCATCAAAATCCGATGTTTGACGACGTTTAAACTCGTAAAACCATTCGCCATTGAAGGAGAAGTCACCGCACACAGCGTCCAAGCGCTCTATGATTTTGCTGCACGATTTCCCATCCAAAAACAAGAATCGAATCACCGACCGATATTAAATTTGCGGACACGCCCGCTTTCGAGTCAGATTCGGCTGAAATTTCGACAGTAACCATCTACGATAATGTAATACACAATAGTAAATTTCTCTTGCGATAGTGGCGCCAAGGGGCGGTGAAGCTAAGTACTTATCGGACCGCCCTCATGTGTCAATATACGAGCAATTGTTTTATATTGTAATGATAATAAGATACACAATATTTATAGACAAAGGAATGTTTTAATATGCTAATAAATATTTTATGAAGTCAAGAATAATTCTCATTTTTAAATGTTCAAATAACCATTTTAGCATTTAAAAGCTGCTTTTCAAACATTCAATAGCCCTTCAGTTAGTTAATCACACCACTGATGAAACTTAACAATTGAATCAAGATGAAAAGTAATAAGTTTGTAAATGAATTTATTTAAGTCGACAACGGAACTGGTGATACCTGAGGCCACCCTGCGGCTGAACATGTGGAGAAGCGCAACTGAGGGGAATACTTGGATTGCCCCGAAAGAGGACCTAGCCCCTGGACATGACCAAGGGTGGAATATATGGAGGTCCCTTAACAGACTTCGGACCGGAGTATGCAAGACGAGGACACAAATGAGGGCCTGGCAGTTTTACAGCGGACCGACTGAATGTGACTGCGGCGTGGAGCAGACCCTGTCACACCTTCTGGAGTGTGCGCTGTGCCCGAATAGCTGCACCCAGGAAGACCTGATGATGGCCAGAAGTAACGCCATCGACGTCGCCCACTTCTGAGCAGACAGGATCTGACCCTGTTGTTTCCGAAACGATTATATATATAGTGAATTTATAAGTAAGAAGTATGTAATTTATCAAAATTATCATTAAGAGTGTGGCAATCATTATTTTAAATTTGATATTCTAGGTCTCAGCGAATCACGATGTAAGGGTGCCGGGGGACGTGAGTTGGAGGGTTTTACACTCATTCACTCCGGCCGCCAGAAATACTTTTGCAAAGAGTTGACACTTTTGATGTCTCAAAGGGTGGTTTCCTTCTAAGCCAGGTGGTACGCCATCTCGGAGTGACTATTGAGCACCACCTTCAAGAGCCACAATACCATGGTTATTGTCTTTCAGTGCTACGCCCATATCGAGGATGCGAAACCCCAAAAAAGGACCCCTTCTATGATTCCGTTCACACTGCATCCTCCACACTGCATCCCTCACAGTCCCCAGAACGAACAGCCTTATTGTGATGGATGACTTCAATGCAAGGGTGGGGCAGGCAGGATCCATTGCTTGGGCCTTCGGTACTAGTCAAGTATGGCCACGCACCTTAAACTGCCAATCAAAACAGAGTGGTTCATCAAAGTGGCAACGATGAACCAGAACTCGTTCACCGCGCACGAGGAGCTCATGAAGCGCACGTGGCGAGACGAGCCTGTGGACTTGAGAAGGCTGGCGAGGTTGGCGGGCATTGTGTCAGACACCCTACTGTTGAAGGCATTCATAGTGGGCAGTCTTCTTCGGTTTCGAACAAGCTGCGTGCGATGCCGAAAGCAGAAGCGAAGATGCTACCGATCGTGAAGGATCGAGAGAGAGCTCTGATTGCAGAGTATGCCAATCAGCAGATAGTGGCAGTGGCGCAGAGCCAACGTACTGTACAGCACGTTGACGTGACCGAGAACAAAGATCATTACGCCACAGCGCATAGAATCGGAGGTCATCACGTTACAGCCCCCATTGCCTGCTTTAGATGCGGTGGACCGCATCACAGAGATTCTGCCCGGAGCCGCCGAAGAAATTGTCGTGTTGGAGATGTGAGGGTGAAGGACACTCGGCCTAGCGGCGTCACCGATCATCGAGGTGACCGTCAACGGGAGGCTGGTGCGGGCTCTCGTTGATTGAGGGTGTTCGCGCACGGTGGTCTGGGAGGGACTGTGCAAAGTCCAAGGTGCGAATTGTGTAGTGACTGCGGTGGATGGCAGTCGAGTTGTGTGTAAAGGGCGAGGTATCGCAGTGATAAATGTGCCCGGTGTGTTAGTGGAAGTGTGTTGCGTGGTGGCGAAGAGTTTGTTGGACGTCATCGGGAGGATGGGTGGTGTGACGATATATAATGATGCGCGCGTGGAGTTTGGCAAGAGCCACTGCAGTGTTGGCTGTGTTAGCACCAGCCCAGAAAAACGTGTAAAGATCCAGGACAAGGACTTTACTGCGGTGTTCGACGGCAGAGACTGGTGTGTCAGATGGGTTTGGAAGAACCCATCTGACACACCATCAAGGGAATGAACCATCAAGACTGATCAGACCACAATATTATAAAGGCATCATTCATTTTATTGAAGTTTTACCAAAATACAAATATACTGACATCGTAGAAATACAGGGAGCGGCAAAAGAAACTGACGGTTTAAAATCAAAACCACATTGACATTATGAAAGCATCATTCATGTTATTGAAGTTTTACCAAAAAAAAAAATACCCACATCGTAGAAATGCAGGGAGCGGCAAAAGAAGCTGACGGTTTAAAATCAAAACCACCTTGACATTATAAAAGCATCATACATTTTATTGAAGTTTTACCAATAATTACCATATTCAGATATCGTAGAAATGTAAGTTAAAAAACACATATATTGAACTGGGAATACACTTACCGGATGTTGAAATCAATCCGCGGAGATAAACATTCAAATTCTGAAGGAAATCCGAATTAAAGAAAAAATGTCACTTGCACTGAGAGTGACTCAACCGTGCACTTACAGTGAAAGGGTCACAAACTTGGAGACGGATTTACATCAGCAAAACAAACGCGGAACTCGAATTAAACACCTACAAAACGTTGCGACGTTGATCGAGAATACTTTTAAGCCGTTAGATTTCGCGGATTGCAATTTTTATGCTATTTAATGTGGCCGTGTCGATGATGTGCGGTTGGTATTAAGTGAAAGGGGCACCCAATTTTGAAAACAATTTTAAACGCGACATCATGGATCGATCCACTACTTTTATGCATAAAAAGATGGATTGCTTATTTATAAACAGTTTTTATGAGTTATTAATGGTACTTGCGCGTTTTTTTTGGGTTTATTCGCGTTAATCTGAGGCGTATCGCGGGTGCGTATATCGCTGAGGTCGGCGAGTAGCCATCTTGGTTTCCTCGTGTCGGTGTGGTAGCGCTTGAAAAAAAAGATGACTATTAAATTTAACTTACGGGTACCTATTACAAAAAGTGATAGATACAGAGCATGAACTAATTACATTATGAAGAATAAACAATTGCGTTATATATTTAGTGTATTATCAAAGCCACTAAATTAACCGGGACCATCTTGAGGGCAGATTCTGAGGCGCTTTTCATCGGCTTAATACCTATTATTCATATAGAAAAATATTATATCTTTTATTTACGAAAATCTAATGGTTTTATTTTAATGGGATCAGTAATTCATTATTATTATTATAGACCTAAAATATTTTATTGGAATTGAGACAGATTTTTTTATTATTTTTGAAGGCGAAGCTGTTTTTTTAAAATCATTTTTGGAAATAAAGACCATTTTTTATGCGGGTGACGGAAAAGTCGTTACGCCACTTATTATAACACTGGTTTTGGTAGATTGGCAAATTTATACAGGTCTGAAGTAAATTACATAATCCTTGAACTATTAAAATAAAATATATAGGTATTTATAAAATATTTTGGTATGAAATTAAAAACAATATTGAAAAAAAAATGTACCATGAAACTAATAAAGTGTAAAAAATCAATATTGCTTTAGTTGAACTACCTTTAAAACGCCTCGGTTGGAAGCTTTTACGCATTTATTAGAGGAAATATTTTTTTGTATATAAATACTACGAGGGGAAGTTTTTAATCCTTTCACATCGGTTGTCGGCATATGCCATCATAAGATTCCCCGATCGTTGACATTGGTTGACGTGATATATCGTCTTGTTACTTTCTTAGAATAGTTTTTTATGCATCATTTGATAGCTAAAGGATACAAGAACCAATGTGATATATGAAAATAGACCAGAAAAGTACATTTATGCTTCAAATACTAGTTTTATAATTGACAGTATAGTTTGTATTCAAACTGAGCCCTAATGAAAAGGTAAAATTCGCGGAATGGATAGGTATATATTATAGGTTATAAGTGACGGTATTTTTTTAGGTTGTACCAAAATAAGTGACTCAATATTATTATAAATATCAAGTTTTGTAGTTATTAGGTCATTAGTTTTTTAATTATCTTCCAAAAAAGTGAATCGAGAAATTATTTTGAAATATGGAGAAAATCAAAGTTTCAAAGCTCCTTGCCAAACATGAAAAATAAGTGCCAACCATACTAAAACAGATGGTTAAAAGAAATTCGCCACACACGGCTAAACCCAAAAGCCACAATATCAAATCTGGGCGTGAAAACCTAAGAAGTTATTTAGATGTCATCCGTTTACGACATCTATTGTCCAGGTAAAACGATGGTTTTCAAGTGGTACAACCTCATTAAGTAAGATAGGGACTCACTTGAAGGTGACCCACGGCCAGACCGGCCGATCGAGGTGACCACTGTGGAAATCATTTAAAAAGTAGAAAAAATAGTATGAAATGATACCCGACTAAATAAAAAACACCACGCAGAAATGATTGAAGTATTATATTTTTATTATTATGTTTTTATTGTGTTATATTTACCTAAATAGCTTGTTATTTATAAGAGAGTTTTGTTAATGTTGAGAAAATAAATATAGGTAGTGAAAGTTTTTACAACGTTATATCCGACGATTTTTAGCACAGGTCAATAAATGTGTCACAGGGATCTTCCTATATTGAATGAATTAAATATAACATAATTTTTTAATTCTTCACGATCACCTTGGCATGGGAGCTGAGAATCCTTGCGCCGCATCAAAAACAATTGTACGTTAATGAAGTATTGACTTGAATTGATACTGGAAATAAATTACGGGCTTATAATTATTATTATGATTATAAACAGGACTCCATGTTGTGGCATTAAAAGGTACGCCATCGCATAAGAAGTTTAAGGTGTTCCAATCGGCTGGGAAAATCACGGGGACAATCTTTTGGGACAAAGTAGATATCCTGTAAATCTGTTACAAAGATTAGAGCATTTTAATGATTAAAGAATACTACGCTTCTATATTAGATCGGTTAAAATAAGTCATCGGGGAAAAATAAAGGAAAAATTGACAAATAGTGTCCCCCTTCTGTACCACATCGCGCCTATACACAAGAGTCTTCGCTGCATATACATATACCTGTATATAAAGCAAACCATAAAATACAAATCTAGGAAATTAATAAAAATATTTAAAATGATACGAAGACGTTTTTCACAAACAGGGGAGCTTCACATATTAGACGTCTGATTGTGGCTATTTCATCCCCTAGTTAGGAAGCAGATAGTGAAGAATAAATAAATAAAACAGTTAAAAACAATTTTAAACCATTTATTTTGGGCATATCAACATATTATTTTACAGATAATTATTATTTATTTACAAAATGCTGTTTTTTTGTTGTTGTAAAATTGACATTAAAATCAGATTAAAACTCAATATTCTTTCTAATCTAAAGCAAGCAATAAAAACTGCATCTTGCTGGATAAAGTGTAAGACACACATCTTTACGCGTTAGTTTCTTTCAGGTCATTCCGCTTATGACTGAGCATCGAGTCGTCTATGACCACGTACAAGTATGAGTGGCATCCGTTGGTGCTTTTTTTGTGGATAAGTAGTTTGGTGAGATTCATTCCATACCCAGCAGTCCGATGACTTGTTTTTCTATGTACAAGCCCGGCTTTCAGCAGAGATAGTTTCAAATAGCAAGCCTATCATTACTTGGAACAGTAAAATTGATCAATTCTGCCCATTTTTTTCGACATTAACACAAAATATTTTTTTAGCAATTCAACTGAATTTGGTGCTAAAATTAGTAATTTTTGTGCAGATGTATTATGAGAGATGCTAATGATGTGTCTTTTTTGATGTAACTGGTTGATAGGGGTGTATTGAATGGACTAAAATTGCATGAAATATTTCCAGCAAGATCCAATGTTTATTGTTCTTTACAATTAAACAGTCAGCAACAATAATTACAATGGTGTTCACATGACATCTTTGGTCCACCATATTTTTTGATTGATAGATTTGACAGCAATTTTTACATGCAAAGGGAGCTGCCTCACAGTAACCAAAGCTATTATTTTTTCAACCTTTCGTGCAGTTGAAGATCTTCCAGGATGACCAGAGACCTAGGCTTGACAAAAGACAGCATTATTTAGAACTATCCGGCAGTAACTTCTCTCAAGCATACAGTCCCAATAAACCAGAGAACGTATCTCAAACAACTTTATGGTGTAGTGGGTATTGTGATGGGGACTGATGTACATTTTTTAAGGAGTTGGGTTCATTAACCAGGCTCTCCCTTGTAACTTACAGAGTTTATAAATTATGCATACAAATATGTTAAGCTTCTCTGGGATTCAAATCCGAGACTGAGTCATACCCTTCAGTGAAACATCTCTCCATATTATATTCAACATTTTTATATTTTAAGGACATTCTATGACCTCAAGGACAAGTCGAAAGTCGTTATAAATTACAACAAATTAAAATGTGAAATCAAACAAAATAATAGCTTACTTTATATTATTAAATCGCTAGTAAATGGGATTTTGTAACAAAATTAAAACTATTTAAAATGTAATTCCATTTTTTTTTCATTATTTTAAATATTAAGTAATTTAAAAATAAAACTTAATATATTTAATATTCAATTATAAATATTCAGTTTCACAAAGTATTGCCAGAAAAATATTTAATTAAATAAATAAATACACTTTTTTTTTACATATTAAAAACTATACTATAACATCCATCTTTTAAAATGACTATATTAATATTAATTATCATTTTTTACAAGTGACCAAAGGACGGTAGGTACAAAATTATTACTTTTCAATTTAAAATATATAAAAACTTCAAGGGGGCAGGTTTATTCACATATGTTTTGATCCGGGCTGTATTTTATTTAATATGTCTTTAATTTTATTTTTAAATAATGTCACTAAAACTGCATCAGAACTGAAGACACATTTGTGGTAATTGAAGCTTCCAAGCTTGACCTTAGCGGCCTGCCTTATGGAAGAAAGGTGGGTAGTCAAGTAAGAAAGTGGAATTAATCCAAAGACAATTCATTAGAATTATTAAGAATTTGAAAAAAACAATTACACTTTTATAAACATATACGAGAATACCAACAGAGAGTTTCAACCTTAAGTAAAAACTATGACGCTCAACTGGATCAACTTGATGCTGTATGTGGATATGTGTATTTGTAGTTTAATAGAGATGTGATGAAACATAGATGCTGGGAAAGTATTGGTAAGACTACAAATGATGTTAAAGGTATAATCAACCTTGTAGGGACAATTGTATTACAATAAGTGAAGGCAGGATCAATTGAGAAGTTCAAAAGAGAAGTGTTAGTGACAGTACCGATAATGGACACTTCATAGGTTGGTGATCAGACATTGAATGCTTTGAGTTGAAGCATTTTAATAAATAATTTAGGCTTCCAATAAAAAGGTGCCTTTTATATTTAAGAGCTGACATTATTTTGTCTCTTTCACTTTTTAAATTAGTAAATCTTAATCTATTGAATGCAACTGGAATATATTTTCTAGTAAACAAATATATCAAATATTGCTTATAGTTTTTGACTGGAATCCCATATATTTTATATTCAGTTATAAAGTGAATTATTTTGAAGTTTACAACAGTAGAATGAAGTTTTATAATATGAGGCGTCCATGTAAAGCTCATTACTGCTGTAGATGTCATAGGAAGTGAATTGGTTAATCTGATATTATGTTGTGTAATCATGTATCTGCCTCCATATACTATTTATTATATGAGAATCTCTTCAAGACAATGTAAACTACACATCCATTCCACTTGTATAATTCAAGCTAATTATGCAGTTAATCGAAATCATGACTCTCTGTAAGTGATCTTGTGCATACAATATTAGAATTAAAGAAAATACCTAACTCTTGTCTATACCCACCTCATTTACTAAAGATATATACTCGTATTTTTAAGAACTTTTTGAATTGCAAGTAGGGATATTTTCTTATCATATATTATAATTTGCATATTTTATCCTTAAAGGCAAAGAATGGAGCATTTTACAGAAATTCAGTGGCCATATGATTAATTAATTAGAACCCTATCTCTCATATCGGAATACGTAAGATGGGATATTTGATTAATCACTCGGACACATAAAAAATGTTTATGCGTACCCGACCATAGCTGGATGACAGAATGTACTGTCGGTGTGACATAATGCATCATGACACTTCCATTCTTGATCTCTATGTACAGCATACTGTGAATGGACTTGCTGCAACATTCTTTGCATTTCGGAAAAGTTTCACAGAAATACATTCAAATCAACGGTCCCCGAGGAATGCGAGAGACCTGGAGCTTGAAGAAAAGATATTTAAGCTTATACTCTCCTGCGGCAACTGCTGCATTTCTACTAATTTAATATACAATCGACGACACAAATATTTTAATATATTTTTTAAGCGACATTTCATAAGAATTATTTTAAATCTAAAACACTTATTACTTTCTAAAACGATTTGGTGTTCAATTCTAAAAACTAACCTTAAAAATATGCTATAAATAAATTATTTGGTACCGGTTCATCACGGTACCTCCTCTTGGTGTCGGTCACACAAGTACATCATTAGCCTCTGTATTTTCCGTATGCATTATCTTTTGTTGATAGACTTTCGATTTTGGTTTTACAATGCAAATGATAATTTAAAAGTCACCAACAAAAGGCAATGTGAAAAATATTATATTAGATTTGGTTAAAAAAAAATGTATACATTTTTTAACACCCTAAGATTGACATGGAAGCTGATAGTAGTGTAGCCTAGTGTTGTAATGCATCAAACGGCAGTATCCAACAGTAGAGTTGTGATAAACCAGTACCCATAGTTGTTATACTTATCAATCTAAAACACATACTTATGAATATCTATCATCAGCAATAACAATCCAGGGTGGGTATTAGCTTCCTGCATTTACACAATATTTTTTCTCTTTTTTATGTAACATTTGCTCCGATTTGGAGTGTTTGGCCATCACAACACAGTGCCCTCTGCCAATCGTAAGATCCACATTATATTCCCAAGTCAACTCTAAATACAAAGATCCCACCAAATACGTTCTGCAGTTGACGATCTTCCAAGAAAATATACCCTGACAAAAAGGTAAATTATCTGTGATTATCAGTGGCATCCATCTCCTTGCAGGATGCATATCATTGTGTAATAGAACTCTGTGGTGGGAGATCGAACCGATGCTGTTTTCTATAACATACATATAACATAATAAATAAAACTTTAAGTGGCAAGAATGTCTAGTGTTAACAAAATAAACAGAGTTGCAATTTCTCTAACCCTCACACAAACGCATTCTACTTTTGTTGTTGCCGATAAAATTACAATTTGTGATTAAATAATAATATAAAAAGGCATAAATCAATCTAAAACTTATTTTCCCCCGGACACTGCGAATGTTGCACAATTCAAATGATCTATAGAAACTCCGGAAAAGTTTTTGTTGGGTTAATATGATTTGGGAGTCAAAACGGTTACTATCAATATTATAGATAGCCGACTGCATAAATGTAATTGGCGAAAATTTGAGATACCAAACTGACAGGGGGTAACGCAATGAATGTGGCAATTTATGTATTTGGAAAAATCATTTGATTAATATTGTTAACAAAAGACTGTTTTTTGGTGGTTATATGTTAAAAATTATGAGTAGAGCATTAAAAAATATAAACTGTGATTCAAGCTACCAATTGTAGTCCTCTCTGTTAATGCTCTTAAAGGGGAATAGTGTGATGGTTGTTTAATACTCCCACAAAGTTCTACAATTATTTATTATTTTTATATTGATACTTCACATTTTTAAATTCGGTTAAAACTATTATTCAAAAATACTTAGAATGATTTTGAACTTGAATTTACTATAGCTAAGATCATTAAGATGCTCGATAATTATTGACATTTGACTATCGAAAGATACAGCTAAACAAGCATGATCTGTATAGAAATATCAGTTTCGAAACAAAATATTTTCAACAAACAACACTTTATAGAATTTGGTTAGTGCAAAGAGACACAGCTATAGAGTTCATCATGTTTGTATATAATAGCAGTCATTCTTAAGATAGTTGAGCAATCATATAAATTATTTTACTCATGTTTGAAGCCATGAGTATTGTAACTTTTAAAAATATATATAAAAAAGGGGTATGGCGACATAGAAGTAAAGGGTTTGACTTGTGAGACATTAGAAATATATTTAAATAATCACAATCACGCCTGCTAGATTCATCTACTGTTAACTGACAATAATCCAAATGAGCTTATCATCAAGGAGACTTCATCATCCCCAGTGTGACAGGTAAATATTTTGATTGGAAAAGTCCAGCATTACATTCAAGCACTTTACCCTCTGAGCTATACTCAACAAAGAACAGATAATTTCGAGATTCTTAAGCATAAGGTCCACTTTTATCACTGTAGGTGAGGTTAGGTTAAGTTAAATTTAATTATGATTAGGTAAGATTAAATGTAAACTGCAATAGCCCAAATTTTGGTTCGGATTGATAGGTAGCAAGGTTAATAAATACATATCATAGTCAACTTCTGGCTTCCTATGGTGTAGCGGAAAGTGGGAAGCCTCCACATCACCTCCGTAGAGCAAATAAAACTACCAAAAGCTATACGCTTCTTGCTGCGGTTATTGGTAGCCATCATCATCATCATCAATAAGGAACATGAGAATAGAAGAGTCTAAGTTTGTTAGGTCGGTTTTAGTGTTAGATAAATTTAATGTTTAGGTTACGGCTGAGGTAAAGTGAGGTTCAAAATTGTTACAATCACGCTACATATGAAAGCATTGCGCAATAATTGAAACCTAACCCTATCTTATGTTAAAGTAACTGTAAAGGTTGACCTTAAGTTAATATGCCATTATTGATTATCGTTTTTCTTAGAGAAGATTGTTTTGCTTGTTTTATTTTAATATTTCATAGAGGACGAATTTGCATCAGTTCTTTGAAGATATAAAAAAAAATGATGAAAATTTTACCAGAAAAATGTATGCACTTTTTGATAAAATGTACGATTGATAAGGAAAGCATTCGCTGATACTTTGGGAGCTGAATTACTGTCATAAGCCAATTGGCCAGTAATAACTTATTGTTACTTATTTATTACCACGGTTACTATAAGGTTACTGTCATTGGTTGTATACCGTCTGTGGTGGCCGTCAACACAGCATCTCAAAACATCACAACGAGGGGCTTTTCAACTTTAGGAAAAAAATTATAGCATACAAAATGTTTTTTCAAAATTATAATATAATAGATGTAACTATATAAATTAAAAATATATTTTAGACACTGTTTTCGGGTTATTATATTATAATAAATAACTGGTAGGCTTTCAAATGTTCTCCCAGTACCTGTTTTCCTTCCTCATAAAATCCAGACCAGTTTCAGAAACAGATCAATATATGAGTACACTACCTTGTAACTTCCTTAACATCTTACACATACACAAAAACACACAAACACATACATCCTTTCCCTAAGCAGCTTCTACCTGATTGGGTTAAACGTCATAAAACACACTGAATGCTTAAATATTGGTATAATTCTGTAAGTGTTAATGGCCAGTTACGGTAAAAGGCAAATTCTGTCAGTGGCAAGATACTGAAAATTACAGTTATTGTTAATTTCTAGTTACATAGATTTGTTTGCCATCAAGATACTATCAGGGAACTAGTTGTAATTCATTAGGATGCGGTCAGTGGTCAGTTGTTCTCACCAGTTACCGTGTATTACCAGACAATGTTAATTTAATAACGTTAGGTTGTCAGTTTTTTCAGTGCCTAGTCACAGTCAGCGGCCACTAACAACTTACTATAAAATTCAATAGATGTAAAAAAATATTCGTTTATAAAGAAATTGTTAGCAAATAATGAATTCAGTTAAAAAGTTACTAAAAATATTTTATTTTAAAATTTTATTGAATTGCAAAAATATTTGATTTATTTTTACACACCACTTTTTGAGTTTAAAATGTTTAAAAAACGTTTTTACAGTATAGATTAACTATGCAGTGATTATTTTAGGTTCGTAAGATAAAAATAGAGAGCAAGAGGTCCCGCCACGCACATGAAGTTGTTCCAAGCATAACAGTCCTCTCATCAGCTTCACACTTAAGACTAACTCAACCAGATTCATAATGTTTTTTATGAAGATAAACAAAATCTTTATACCATCGAAATTTGATAAAATATTTTTGAAAAATGTGGTCAAAAGCATTTTTAGGAGCTCCTACATTAACTATACTTGAAGAAATAAAGGATAGTCATGGATGATGTGAGATTTGATATATCTTAAATAAAAAGTTGGGGATTTTATAAAATCTTATGGATACTATGAATTGTATTCAATCAATTAAATAAAAAATACCATGGGTCATTCCTATGAAACGATTATCAACATTTATAGTTATATAATAGTAAAAATTAACAATAAATTTGAATTATGAGAATGAAATTTTTATTAGAATTTACATAAAAATTGACACTAAGCATTAAATTTTACTTTTAAAAACTACATGGATACTTCATCCCTCACCTATGCAAGCATTTGACAAAATATGACAAATACTATACAACTTTAACATATTTTTGACAATATTGTTAATGCAAGAACCTGTTTTTCATTATAATCCTGGCATATAATATATTAACGTTAATACAATCAATGAAATTACTGCACTTTATTACACTGTGGTAAAAATAAAAATGTCACAGCGACTATTCTAAATTTATCAAATATGTATAAATGTGTTTTTGGTAGTTTTGCTCCTTTTCACTTTATTTATAACTGTATGATTGATGATAAATTCATAAGTTCACTGTCTGTTCTATAACTTATTATGTACATGGGATATTAAATTGATAGAAAATGAGTACTACTGGTCGCATGAATTGTCAATATTTGATGTGAAAATACGAATTAATTCATGGTTTTTGGATTGAATTGGATAATTTTAGCAACCTAGGATTTTTCATGAAACTTATATATAAAAACCTGTATCTGAAATATTATTTATAAACTCATCAAAATAGTTTCAAGGAGAATAGTACCATTTTTGCAGAGGACCGATGATTGACTTTCACCTGTCCAATAAATCCGGGTTATACAGTGTTGAACAATCAGTGCCATGTAAAAAAGGTACTTTTTTTATATAAGCTTCTGTTTAAAAAAATATTAGCTTATTTGAGTATATATGGAGCCTAATGTTGAGTGAAGACCCTTTATGGTTTTATTTTAATTTCATATTTAAAGTTAGTTGCAAATGCTGAATTCTTATTAATCTATTAGAATATCATTCAAATCCATTTTATTATTACACAGATTAAGAAAGGAACATCAAATTCTTTAAATGGAAGGTATTAGACTTCAGAAACCACCGTATTTTGACGGTTAACACCTAAAGATTACAGTTACAAAGTAGTTTGATATTAATAGCTCTTTACTGATACGAGATTGACCACAGTATAATGTACCATTGACAAGTAAAATACTTTATAAAAATTCAAAAATTGATTGGATAGAAATGTCATGCAAGCATTTCTTCTTCACAGTGAAAAAGAGAGCAACTGGCCGCTTAATAACTTTAACTGAAAGATGACACAATTTGACATCTCGACCAGCTTTGATCAATCTGATGAGTTGAAAGTATCATATGATATAAAAGTATTAAGTTAATTATGTTCCATTTCTACCGCTCATTATAAATTTATTGTAAAATAATAGAATAGGAATGTAGAACTATTATTTGATTCTTTATATTGATTGTTTTATAGATGAGCATAAAGTAGACAGTTACAGTGGTATAAAAAATTACATAATCAAGTCAAATAATTTTGCCCCATCCCTTTTGCACAGGGCAATAAATGTGTGACGGGTATCTTCCTAAGATGACTGAAGGATATTGAATGTGATGGCCAGTTACTTCCCTTCTCACTCCCCTTAACATTATTTTGAATCATAAAGTGAGGTTAGACGTTGTCAATTTTTTAAATGTTATCAATTATACAAATAAATATATTCTAAAAGTCTGTCGTTTTTTTGTTTGTCCGTTTACATAAATAGCAGCTTAAAGATAGATACATCATCATCATAAGAGCGACAACCCGGGGTGGACCATGGCTTCCTGTCACATTATTATTTCATATTAAATTCCACAGTTAATATTATCTATAAACTCTATAGCTGCATTTTGTTTAGCTACCATTAAAATCAACAATGTGACGCCTCTTTAGTTTGTGATCTAGCTTTATATTTCGTTTTTAGGTTTGATAAAAATGAAGATGTGTCAGTTTGAGGTTAACTTAAAATAAGATCAATCACACCTTCATCTAATTTTAAATTTGCTACCATCACCTAAAGCAGACCTGTAAAGTTAGATCACAAACTCAAGTGGCACCAACAATTCTTATATAACATTAGTTTTTAACATTTTCTTACATCATAACCTTAAAATACTTATCAATAAGAAGCGTTGCGCCTGTAATAGGTCTTTCTTATCTTCTTGAATATTTATTTCATTGTATAATATTAACCATACACCTACTTACATTGTGCACTAGAACCAAGTAGGACAAAAAGCGTTTATTGGAACATTGTTGTTTTGTTCAGTTGTCAAACATAAACTGTCATGAAGTGGGTGAGTGACTAAAAAAATATATATACCATGTTGAAAGCACCGGTTCTCATGCATTTATGGAAACTAAGCAACATTATGCATGAACAGGAATTGCACTAGTGACTGACTGAGATCCCTATGTGTCATTGTTTGGGTAGTCACTTTTTAGGACCAAATCATCGTCAGGATTATTGAATCCAACGATAACTGCACAAATTAATTAACAAACATCCAAATCACTGCAGATACTACAACTGCTTTACATTCAATCCTGGCATTATTTTGGAAGCTATATAAAGTTTGTACGCAATGGAGCTCTTGGTGCAGTGATGATTTGAAACGAGGCAAGAATCAAAAACCAGCTATAGCTAGTTCATATGGACAAAGAATTTGAATTACATTTAGTGTTTTCAACATTGAATTAGGCCATTAGTTCATCTTTGGTTCTAGTCCATTATATAATATGTCTTTGCAATGTCAACCATCTCTACTAAACAATCCCATTAGAACAATAGGATTATTTCGAATTTTTCACTGTTTTTTTCACAAATTGTCAATTTACAATAACAAAAAACACACATTTGTTCTCTCTTCTTTATCTTGCTGCTCACTACTGAGTAGTTTTCTGGAATGTTCATTTCATTGTTTTCTTTTTCGGTGCAATTATGTTAGACGTGTTTGATGTTATTTTTTAGATTGAGTATTGAGAGGATTCTGTGGAGCTTGCTATAGGAAAGTCAGAGACTCTTTCAATTCGTATATGCAAATCGCAGATGTACTAAAATAAATACAAAGAGCCGTGAACCAACAAAAAATAATATAAGAGGACACATTTCATGTTTTGAGAAATGAAGAGCTTACGGAATGGACAGGGCAGCCTTTTAACCTGTAGTCGGTAAAAATATGAAGGTAGAGCAAGTTTCCGGTGGCCTCATAACATCGGATGTGTTTTCATTCAGCTCCTGGGATATAATTGTCATGACAGGCCACACTTGGAATGTACAAAGCGGTGCTTTGGCAGACTTCAAATGAGGCAAGAACCAAGCAGCTTTTAGAAATTCATGACAGCAATTTGCAGTGATCATGTGTTAGGAATGGGATATGGAAATAGAAGTAATGTTTGATTTTCTTTTATGTATATTCTTGATTATAATGCAGTGTTAATTATGTTAAACAAACAAAGCACCTCGATTGCACCAATTCTTTCAGCTTTTATTAGTTTTCTAATTCGCCTATTACTTCAACCTCTCACTTTTAGGACTTTGTCTGCAATCAAATCCAGTGAAGGTTTTATTAGATCGAAAGTTTTTTACTTGATCCAAAAACATGACTTTGTGATATTGTGTCTACCTTCTCCTTTTCCTCTCACTGCATATCTATCGTCTTCTTTTGTCAAACTAATAAGATATTTATGAGTACCTAAGTTTTTTAGATATTTGACCACAGCTCCGTGTAGACTTAGTGTTGTTAGTAGTGTCCCCACAGCATGTACCCGCCCCTTCACCTGGCCAGCCGCTACAGCTGCGTGTGCACCGGCGATCACACCGGCGCATCGAACATCTGAAGTGACCTTGTGATGACCTCGTCTTTGAGACAGGATTCCATGAACTCCTCTATGGTGATGACCCCATCCTGGTTGAGGTCCAACTTCCGGAAAACCCTCTCAACCTGAAAACAGTTTTACAAAAACATTAATTTCCATAATTTTTATTCACATATGAATATGATTTTTGGTAGAAAACTCTAATGAAATGTTTTCATGGTGTATATTTTACAGTTCTACATTGTTGTTTAGTATGAAGATTCGCTTCAGAATATTGCTTTAGTCTAGTTAACAATTTGTCTTTTCCATTGACTTCTTGCCTGTTCTCTGGCCTTGCGGTCGTCGTCCACGTGGTGCGCGTGCCGCCTGCCCATGAGCTCGTGGATGGCCCCCACGATCTCCGCCAGCTCTGTCCGGGAGATACAGCCGTCCCCGTTGCTGTCGTAGAGCCGGAAGGTCCAGCGCAGGCGCTCGTAGATGGAGCCTCTTAGCAGGGTTGAGAGTGTCACCAACAAATCCTGAAGCATATATTTAGAGTTATATTAAAGGCTTTATTTCTAATATATGACTAACCTCATCAGACTGATCATCAAGGACATATAGAAAGTCCTAAGGGTCGGTTCATTCTATCAGAGATATTGAATATTACAGTTAATTAAAGAGCGGAGAACGTGCAACAGCCAGACCTGTTGCTTAGTAAGGTACAGTTTTAACATTGTAATACCTACAATTAACACCCAACATGCGAGAAACGGTTACTTATATAACGGAATGGTAAACTTATATAATCCGCCATTGGAACAAGAAGCCATCTCCGAAGTCAAATTGCTATGGGCAAATATTAAACTGTACTATAAACTGTTAACATTTGTTAGAGCTGATATTGTAAATATTATCATTTCACATTTAAATTGTTATTAAGGATTTTATTTTCATTATTGTTTTTTTTTAAATTAAAATAAATACATTTTGAATTTTCACTTTTGAATGCTGGAATATTTATGAATGTTATATGTTGGCAGTATTGGAAATAATTCTTTTCTCAGAAATGTGTTGTCTTTTCTGTAAATGTTAATATGAGTAAATCCATTGCCACACACAAGAAAATCTGTCTTAATTGCCGAGGAAAGCAAAATTATTTTTTTATAGCTGTAAAGAAATACCTGTAAATATTTACCTGTATGTAAAAGATTATAAATCTGTCAATATAAAAAAAAAAACTTTATTTAATTAATTTTTTACTTCAATGCATTTATAAAATATGAATATGAAATAAACATGTATAAATAAAATAATGATTGAAATGAGTACAAACTTGGAACTATTATTAAATATCCAGTGCCAGCTCTAGACCCTGCGGCGCCCTAGCTTATTCGACGGCCTGGGCTACTTCATGGAGAAGCTGTTGGTCCGGAGCCAGATACGGCAAGCAGGTACGCTCAGTAAGGGCTGGTGGATACATGCTCTATATGTCTGTATCAATTTGATAACAAGCTGGTTATTACAGGTTAAATTGTTTTATTTTACAACTAGGGGTTAAAAGTAATGCAAAGAAACATGTCCATGAATGAATCCTCGGGCTCTACGTTTTAGTGTTTTGCTATATCAAGACAGGTCTATATGGCTGCCACTGTAAGGACGCGTTTCTCACCCGAAAGCTAATGGCTCCATTGCAGTTGACATCAAACGCTTTGAAGACATAGTGCGCGTAGGTGCTAGAATCTGAAACGAAAAAAAATACAAATCAATCAAAAAATATATGGAAAGTAACATTACTACAAGCGCTAAGCATTTTTTAAATAACATGAAGATGAATTGATGAAAATACTTTTTTTAAATTATTTGATATACTAAAGATTAACCTTTACCTGCCCTGCGGTCCCGTAAGGGACTGGAGATTTGCGTCGTTCAATGCCCTAACAGTCCAATGTTTGTAATATTTCGTCGCACAATAGATTCTTCCATGAACTTAATTTAATACTACTATTACAAATTAATGTAATCTGATTGTGAAATGAACCATTGGCACTCCTGTCTGCGGTCCCGCTAGGAAACCACTGGGCGGATAAAGGTTAAGCTTTGAATACTTTCATCGTTTTTCCACACAAGTTTAGTTTTATGAGATAAATATTCCGAAATTCTGCTTGCAAGACATAATTTAAAGAATAAATTATAAATCATTATCTTCCCTATCCTTTTCACCAGAAATACAGAAAGCAATATTTGAATAACTTACTTCCGTGCGGGAAGAACTTGGCGTAGATGTCTTTGAAAGAATCTTCTTGAACCACTCCCTCTGGACACTCCTGCAGCAAAGGAGATAAAACGTTTAGCATCAATGATCATTTCATTTACAACTTTTCTTCTTCTATATCGGAGCCCTAACATGTCTCAAGTCATCTCTGCATCGAAATGCTCTGTCAAGTAAATACTCTTAAGCTCCACATAGTCCCTCAAAAAAAAACCTGGGGATTTAAAAAAAAGCCCTGTTCATCCAAAGCATATTTGAGCTTGATAATTTCATTGATAATTCTAAGTAGAATTGCATAATTATAATGAAGTAATTGAAGAACAATTTTTGAGAAAGAGTCTAAAAAAATATAATCAACGGCTGCTCGACAATATCAAAACATGTTGTCTAATATATTTGTGGAATTATTACTTGAAAAATGTCTTTTAGTAACATAATTGAAGTATCATAGGCTTTTGTAAGGAGACGGGCTGATTGAATAAAAACTCATATATACAACCGCTACACATCCTTCCTTCTGCGGAACCATATAGTGTTTGTTTTTCATATTGCCTTGTCTGGAACATATGCCGATCAAAAGTTGTTGCTCCTCTAAAGTAAATACATTATATCTAGGTACAGTTCTTTAATGCGAGCATGTAATAGGCGGGGATAGACAAGTAATCTATTGAAGGCCAAAACCAACTGTTGGTGTATAACTTCTGGTGTTTAAAAATAAAAATGAACTTTCGATTACATGAAAAGAAAGTTAAATAATATTGACATATAAATGTCAGCTAGTTATGTACGACACAAATGTCAAGACCTTTAACGTGTTTCTTGCCATTCAATTTTTCACGATTTCTGTCTAAACAGCCAATTAATAAACTCTGTATAAATGTATTTTGCATTAATGTAATCCAAACCTGATTTTATTAAAAAAAATCTTTTACATACAATTTCAAACACAAATTCAAAAGCTATGTACAGCTAATTTAGAACATTATATCAGTACTATAAAGTACTGATGTAATGTTATTATTTATTTATTTATGATAAACATATACAACGGATATGGGAAGAATAAAGAGTAATCGGGGCGATGTAATTAATTATCTATGAATACCCAGCGAGTTTCAGGAAAATAGTATGTCATACACAGCATTTAACTTGATATTGTGGCTTTTAGGTTTAGCCGTGTGTGGCGAATTTCTTTTAACCAACATTTCGACCGCCATTGCATGGGTCTTCTTCAGGATTGAAGAAGATTAATCCTGAAGATGATCCCTGCAATGGCAGACGAAATATTGGTTAAAAGAAATTCGCCACACATGGGTAAGCCCAAAAGCCACAATATCAAATCTGGCCGTGAAAACCTAAGAAGTTGTTTAGCATTTAGCTTCGCCTCGCAATATAGCAAGCGTCTCCAAAAAAAAAATGGCAACGAAGATTTTAACTATAAATTCCATAATTTTGTTATACATATACAACTTTTTTCTAGGCAGATTAAATAATTTCTTGGTCAGAATGTACAATCAAATTATTTTCCTAAGCATTATTTTACATCAGTGCCGGTTTTAGGGGGTGGCGCAGTGTATAATAAATAAACTTAGGTTATGTTGTTCTTACCTAAATTTGGCAGTGGCGCCCGCCCGTATGTGTTTTTATTTATTGGAGTGCTTTTGGATACACAATGTTTTTCAGCCATCATTTACAACTGCATCGCGTAAATGAATATACTCTGCGGAACGCAACTTGGTTTGATTTAATCAAATGTAGAGGAGTGGTTCAGTTTCTATTTTCGCGAACATGTATTGATAGAACAAATTTCGACCTAATATTTTCAATGTTTTGAGCATTCACTTTGAGATCCATAATAAATTATAAATATTTATTTATTTACCTTGTTTTCACATGTGATAAATACATAAAAGTGGTTTTCACCACTTTTATGTATTTATCTCTTCCTTCATCCTTGCAACACTACCTATCTCCTCTCCTTTCCTGATAGACACACCCCCACCCCCTCCCCTACAAAAATGTGTTACACCACTTATAAGTACAACGCAGCTCAGTTATCTCTTAACTAGAGAAGGATTGAGAAAGACTACGAGTTAGTCGAAACTGCAGTCTCCTAATAGAGAACTTTTGTTACGTGATCCATGTGAAAACAAGGTAAATAAATAAATAAATATTTATAAATTTCGACCTTTTAGGATATGATTTTCAGCGTTTTCACGAATCATCAATCGATATGAATAGTAATTCATGGCACTGACTTTCTTAGTCGTTTCCTCATCTGTTTGTGGATTTCTCAACGGGATGTTGAAATGGTATCCGTCTTCTCCTTGCCAAAATAAAATCGGATATTGCAATCCATCGCACGATTGATGCGTTTCTGAGACTTGCTAAACATGACCATTTGTACGATGAGGAATGATTTGCGTTCGGCAGTGGTAGTGATAAGAATTGTACTTTCGTATGTTTGTCAAGAAATGTTTTGATTCACTTGTATCACCCGATACCAACGTTAATAAAGGTTCAGGGGGTGAATCTAATTCTGGCAATTTCAATTTTCCACTCGTGCAGCACATTCCTAGTGTTTCATTTTTAAATTTAAAGGCACTACAATACACTCATAATTTATCAATTTTTCCAATAACAATACTTGGGTGCAGACTGTAATCATAATTAGGATCGTAATGGAAAGCACTATGATTTAAATCAGCATGCAGAGTACGTCTCGTATGATCTACACGTACTCGATCTGCTTCCAATCTTGCTTCCGTTGCTCATCTGTTTCATGTGAACGGGTTTGAGCAGTGTGTACTCTGTTTCTCATCTCGGTTCCCGTTGCTCATCTGTCCAGATGAACGGGTTTGAGCAGCGTGTACTCGATCTGTTTCCAATCTTGCTCTCCTTTGCTCGACTGTTTCTGAAGCTCGAGATGCCCTTTTCATTCGTGCTTGAGTTGAACTCTTGACCTATTGCTTTTCGTTTGGGTGGCATAATTGATTTCACAGTGAATGTTACGTTTTGAAATTCACTTTTGAAAAATGAAAATAAATTGATTGATATAACACTAACATTAAGGTTATCAACTGACAATACTTGGTGAAATAATTATAATTTTAGAATTCATTATAATTAAAAAATATAATACCTAGTATTTCATAATATCTTTTAAATTGAAAGCAAAACAAATATTATTGTATAATGCTGGCTGTCTTGCAAGCCAAAGGTCGTGGGTTCGACCCGACGGAGATTAAAAAAAGGATTTTAATCGATTTCTGAGCTCTAAAATACTCCGGTTGGTGTGAATTTGATCCATCACCCGTAAAATGTCAGTCAAAGCCTATCAATTAAAATTGGTGGTAGACAAAAGTCATCCCGTGAAGACCACCCATTCATAGTAGATTCCTGTAAAAATAAAGGATGATGCGTGAATCTCGGGCTGTAGTCTATGACGTTGGCGGATCAACACTCCACACGCAGCGTTTAGCCATATGCACCATGGTAAGCGTCATAGAATTCCACAGGTGAGACAAAAATTACTATCACCATCTGTCTGTATTCTCCTGTATGTGCTTACATAAAAAAAAAAATCTCAATACATTAAGACTAATCACATACCAATTAATTTTTAAAATAACCTTTTTCAATTGTTGTACCCGCACACATATACAACCTGTAAATATGTGTGTAATAATATAGGATCTTGTCCATACCTATATAAGCCACGGCCTGTTTTTATTTTTTCATTATTGAAGATGGTCTCCAGGAAGGCCGAAACATGTAAGCATTAAAATAAATTGTGAATCAAAACTAAATATTTTTAATTTATTAATTTATTAATTTTTTACTTAAAATTAATTATTAAATTATGATATAATACTATCCGAAGCCAACCAGCAATTAGAATTCCAAAATTAACTCTTTCTACTGTATATCACACACAATTAATACGTTATATTTATTTTAATTCGATAAACAAAAAAGTCGTCAAAAATTCAAATATTGAAATAGTTTATTCGAAAAACGAATTTCGTTTCAAAATATTCAGTACCTTACGTTAATACCTACTTAAAATACCTACTAAAATTACCTACTTAAAATAACTTCAGGTCAATGAATTTTTGTTTACGGCGTTGCTAAGGAAATACACAATGTTCTAAATTGGCCGTTCTGTATTACAAAAGTATTGTATGAAAACATGTTTTACGTAAATATTCAATTAATTTTTGTAATTAAATCAAATTTTGAGTATCCTATCTTTTTCTCTTTAGTATCAGAAATAATTCGACAAAGTATTATCGCAATCGGGTTAATGGTAACGGAATGCATCAAAGACACACAGATAGACAGACAGACAGACAGACAGACAGACAGACATTGATTTTTATATATATAGATTAAATCTATTCTTTTGCCTTATTTTTTGTTTTTTTTTTTAAATTAACTACTTTTTTCACATCTTGTTAACCCTTTCGCATCGGTTGTCGGCATATGCCGTCATAAGATACCCCGACCGTTATCATTGGTTGATGTGATATATCGTTTTGCTACTTTCTTAGAATAGTTTTTTATGCATCATCTGATAGCTAAAGGATATAAGAACCAATGTGATATATGAAAATAGGCCAGATAAGTACATTTATGCTTCAAATACTAGTTTTATAATTGACAGCATAATTTGTATTCAAACCGAGCCGTAATGAAAGGGTTAAATAAAATTATTTCAATTTTATTTTTGCTCACATTTAAAAAAATAAATAAAATGGTTATGCTAGGCCTTATGGATATTGTTGTAGCACCCAATTGCCTTAATGCTACATATTTTTAAGGAATGGTCTTCGGATATTGCTATCGAATGTTTTGGCAGGATGCCTATTCTAGGTTTCCGTATCTCTTGGGGCGTCTGGGCGAGCTGTTCTCCCGCATTCAACAAAAGGAAATGACGCTTAATAGTTGTGGCCATTTAGTGGTAGGCATAAATTACTTTAAAACAAGATTTATTCATTGCAATGTTACATATAAAAGGAATAAGATAACTTTTAGTGAAATACAAGAATACAAAACCATAACAAATTGGATAAGATAGTTATTTTGTGTAAACACATACAAAAGAATACTGACAGATGGTGATGGAGAATTCTCATCATCCGTGGATTCTATTATGCTTTAAGTATAGCTGCTATATGTTAAGTGGCGATCTACAAACGTCAAAGACCTAGGTTCTCAAATAACTTCTTAGGTTTTCACGGGCAGATTTGATATTGTGGCTTTTGAGTTTAGCCGTGTGTGGCGAATTTCCTGCAATTTTCCCCTGCAATGGCGGTCGAAATATTGGTTAAAAGAAATTCGCTACACACAGCTAAACCCAAAAGCCACAAAATCCCCTAGGTTCTCATCCAGGAGACCATCGAAGACTGCACATTAGAATGCATTACGAAGCAAGATAGTGGTAGACGTCATGACTTTACGGTAGAGCATCGGACTAATCATCCGATTTCCTTATTCCTTTCACAGCACATGAAGTTGTCATAAGTTTTTAACTTATTTTCGAGTCTCACATTACAGTAGGTGTTGATATATTTCATGTAAGAGAGGCCCAATTCAGACAAGAACTCCAAGAGTTTCTTTGGAGGGATAATTGGTTGGCGTCCTCTGTCTGATAAGCATTGGGACCTTCTGTTGCTTGTCTTTATTGCTTTGTTCATAGTACTTAATCATATGTACCTATGTTTGTATATATTGTATTTTTATTTTTATTGAATTAATTGATCTATTATTTGGGCTCCCCACGAGTATAAATATGGCGTCATGTTAGAGAGAGTTCAGAAGAAATTTTTGAGGTTTCGCTACATGAGGATGTATGGATATTATCCGTGGCTGTACCCATCTAACTTTATACGGGGTATGTTGGGATACAATGAGTTGAGAACTAGAAGAGATGTGTGCTTGAGTATGCATTTCTTTCGCCTAGTGCGCAGCAAGTTCAGAAATCCAGATATTTTGTTTGAAATTGGTTTGTTTGTCCCTGACAATTATTTAAGGATAAGGAGGCACAGATTGTTTGTTCTTCCTAGAGGTAATACTAACCTGCCAGGGACTATGCCTCTTGGGAGAGTGATCAGACTGTTCAACGATATCGCCTCGAATATTGATATATTGCACTTGAGAGAAGCCCAGTTTCGACATGAGCTCCACGAATTTATTTATCAAAGTAATTTCGTGGAGTCTTCTGTTTAGCGGGCTCCGGGACTTTTTAAATGATCCTAATATTATTGTGTTATTTATAAATTGTTATTTATCCTGTATCCTGTTTTAGAAATGAATTAAATATTGTTATTTGTAATGTTTCTAAAAGAAAAATAAATTGAAATTGAAATCATATAACGGCAGATCGCCGCTCAGTTCTATCAGTTGACACGGTCCATGACATCTCTGCACCTGAAAGTCTAAGTGGAATTATAAATGAATCCCGCGACCTTCAGGGCAGTAGCCCAAGCACTTGAAGAGGCCGTGGCTGCAGTATTCGAGGCACATTTTCGGTACATTTGTTAACCATTGGTCCGGCGATATTGAGTCAAGAACTATTTGAGCTTAAGGATTGGTTAAACCGGACCAGCGAAACGCTGGTAGCAAGATAAAACCATTCGAGTTTTAATCCGGGTCGAATGTTGCTTAACTTCGGTGATCTATAACCCTATCACCTTCTCTGAACGTGATAAAACAGGACATTTGTTATCACGGATGATGGACTACTTAAAAGCGGAGCAGTCCAGTTAAAACGTGGTTTATGGTCAGTTTACGTATAATTATTCAATATAAGTATGGCAAGCGTATCATAAGGACGATAAACAGAATTTTAATGCAATTGGATGTAGCAATAATTTCAAATAACTCTTTCGTAAAATTTTAGTATGAAATATCTATGGCAAGTTTCCAAGCCAGGCTATAAAATACATTTGTAGACTTTGCTATTAGTAGTATAACATTCAGATAGGCGGTAGGCAGCTTATACATTAATTAGAAAAGGACTCGCAGATCTATTTAAGATGATCCATAAAAGGACAAGAGTATTTTCATCATTCTTACAAAATATATTTTTCATATTTGCTTCGTATTTGAAACATGAAAGAGGCGTCTCTTCGACCAAAGGTACGCATGGGAACATGTATGGTTCCCGACGAGTTTCGGAAGATAGAATTCACCACACACGGCTAAATCAAAAAGCCACGAATATCACTGGTAAATTATTTGCATCAAAATTGTGAAAGGTTCATACTAGAACAGTGACTGACTTGGTGTTTATTTTTAAAATTATGAACTCCATAATCAATGACTCGACATTATTGCAGGAAATTACGTTCAATGTCCCCTCCCGGTTCACTAGAGGCAGTGACCTGCTACATGTAAGGACATCCAAAACCAACTACGGTTTCTATTCTCCTATGTTAAGAATGTGTAGACTGGTTAACTCAAAATTAAAATAAAAAAATAAATAAAAAATAAAATAAATACTTGAACGGCGAAAGAAATGTTAGGGGGAATGTGACTCACCGCACACGGCTCGACTCAAAACTCGCGAAATATACAGTGAAGTAATTAAAATATTATGTGGTTAAAGGCTGCTTCACCGTTTCGAAAGTCTGGCCGTCTGCTACGGGCATTAGGTCTACATTTGCGGTGGAGGGGAGAGCAGATCGATACAGCGAGCTGTTCCCAGGCCGCGCAGAGGAACGCTACAAATGCCGGCCATATACGATTGATAACCTCAACGTAGACGTAAATAACAAAAATAACAAAAAATAACAAAAAAAATACATGTATTTAAAAAAAGCTTCATTTACATATGGATATTTCGGCGTACTGATTACTGAGACAGGGATCTGCAGAACATCATCGACGGGCTACAAGCAAACGCTCTGCGACAGGGCTTGCGAAGTGTAATGCAAACGAGTCCGAGCTGCTGTGCAATCAGTCAAGAGACGAATGCCTAGGTCATGTACTAAGGATGCCGCAGGAGAGAACTAACTGCAGTGGCCTATTCTCCGAGCTCCCGGGCTCGCGCCGTCGTGGGAAGAGCTTTGTGCTGGCCGTCAGCCTGGCGATGCCGAGGACTGGAACATAAGGTCCTCATGCGCGAGTTACAAACCCTTTCTTCAACATAACAAAAATATATATTGAATATTAGTTATACCGACAAACTAAATTAACCGAACATATTGTGTTAGTACTCGGATTACTTCGATGGCCTAAGTGGTTTCCGTTATAAACGAATATAAACGTACAATCATCATGATTGGTCCACCCGTCGAGTATTCATATTATTTCGATTGAAGTACATTTCTATATTCAGTAACATTCATACGTTC